>JAAOAR010000060.1:0-75713 GCA_013395995.1 Fusarium pseudoanthophilum | reverse complement strand
GCTGTGAGCTTATTCCAGCAGACAGAGCTTAGTGGCCATAGCCCAAGATGACATGGAGGATAAGACTGCCTTGTTGGAGTAAGCTAGTACCTCGGTCAAAGTGTCTGCCTTCTTTGACAGAGCTATGAGTCGATTGGTGTCTCTGATAGGTGACGTGGAAAAGAAAAAAGCCTTCCGCTTTGAACCTGAGGTATCTATCGTTAGAGTTTCTCTTACAAGTCTACTTGGAAAGGCAAAGTGTAATGGAGCGAGTCGATAAGGCCATAGAAAGCCTTTCTCGCAATCAAGCTTCTGTTGCATTATCTAGCTTTTGTGTGGTGATTATAAACTCCTGGCTAGCAGGCAATATTAAAAACCTCCAATGAGGATACCTTGTCCATTTCTCTTATATATACCCTTTCTCGCTCCCCATCCGAAGCAGAAAATACTCAAACCCTCTCATAGACCAAAATCTGTATCAAACATCATCATGAATCTTGAGGAACGGAAGCTCATGCAGAAGTCAGTTGTTTACACATTCCGTCCAGGCTCAACTAACATCTCCCAGGGCCCAAAAAGCCGGCCAGTTCACTGACTTCGCTTTTCTCTGCAAAGGCACAAAGATTCCCGTGCACAAAGTCATAATCTGTGCACAGTCCAAAGTTTTCAATGCTGCTTGTACGAGTGGTTTTAAGGTAAGGTAGTGAAAGTCAAGCTACAGTGACAATGTCCTGATGTTTTGCAGGAAGCCATATCTGGAGTCTATGACTTAAGCGAGTACCCTCTGGAGTTGGTTGAGATGATGGTCGACTACTTCTACCTCGGGTACTACGAAGATCCGAGGGCAGATGTGTCCAAGGTGTCCCTTTCGACGCATCTATCGATGTTGGCCTTGGCTGATAAGTACGCCATCCGAGGCCTTGAACCGCACTCTAAGCTTTGGTTTATCCACCGACTGAATCAGAAGAATACTGAGCTGAAAGAATTTCTTGATTCGCTTCCGGTTCTGGATAAAATGCCGATATCAGTCTCCAGGGATGTTGTCGAGGAAGCCGTCTACTACACGAGGGAGACGCTGCTGACTTGCACATGTAGGAAAGCAAGCATGGGGGTGATTGACCAGATATCTGATGCTAGTCAAGACTTCCTGAAGGAGGTGATGTTGTCTATCATGAGTACCCCTGTGGCATCGAGATGTAGTGATTGCAGCAAGTCAGGTCCCCCATTCAGGTACACTTTACACCTAAAGGATGGGATTACTTATTTTAAGGATCAACAAGGTGTTGAAAATGCTATCCGGGGCATTAGGCGCTAGAGCCTGGTTGCTAGCAGTTGGTAGTATAAACCACCATGACCATAGTCACCTGGCTAATGATAAGATTCTTGACATTTCAAATCTATAGAATTTATAGTTAAATCCTTTGTATTAAAAAGCGTTTATCCATTAGCTGTATTCGATTTTCCTGATTTTTGGCAAGGTCTTGAGAGCCGTAAGGTAAGTAATGCAGAGACCTAACTCGAGCTCCTAAGTCCTTGAAATAGCCAAGTAAAGGCCTAACAAGGGCTTCACCTTGTGGCGTATCAAGATAAAAATGTTATTTCTTGCACATGACCTGTAGCATTACTCTAGAGCTGGCTGGTGGTCCATCCGAAGAGGAGAACTGACAGCTGCAGGTACTGAATAATACAGAAACTTCAACCAGTGTCTTTGACTGATAAGCCCCAATTCATACGCCATCTTATAATTCAGCTGGGGGGCATGTGACTTGGAAAGACAGGTCTGCTGCTCTACCAGGACCAATCGTAGATTCAAGTTAAAACAAGCCTCGGAACCTAAAACGATGCGAGGAGTCAGGCGTCACCACCCAAATGCTAAAGGATAAAAGGTGAGGTTGATGCTTTCTGTAGTAAAATATACTTTCAAAAGAAACTGTGCAATATATAGAGTATGAAGTAACGGACGAGTCACCACTCGCCATATTGTATAACCTTTAATGAAACAAAACTCTCTGTTCTTCTAAGTTATCTCCACCGCGAAGTAGAGTGGTCTTACATGCTACAGGGGCAGACATGTTAAAATGGGCCAAAGAGAGGGTCAGAAGCAAAAGTTTGATTGACTACATTGCAAATAGCATCATGCTGGCGAAGTATTTTTTTTTTTTTCAAAGTCTGTTCTACGAATCCAGATATAAATATCACTGTCTCATGCATTCACTTATGAAGTAAAGCTCAGCACGTTGTGTAATCCCACGTCATATCCACAACTCACCCGAACTTATTGAAAATGAGTAAAGACCTTCGAATGGGCCTCTTGCAGTATGGATACCCTTGATCCCCATGTATCAGAACAACTTACCAATTATTGTCTACAGAGCAAGAGACAAGCATGAGTTCACGGACTTTGCTTTCGTCTGCGGAGATACTCGATTCCAAGCCCACAAGGTCATCGTCTGCATTCAATCAAAGGTCTTCCATGCGGCATGCACCGGGCCCTTTAAGGTTAGACTGCCATTAATACTGATGAACGCGGCTAACATTGCACAGGAATCTTATACAAACGAGATCGATCTCTCAGAGTTCTCTGTGGATCATGTGAAATGGCTGGTTGATTTCCTCTACACGGGAGCATACATAGTCCCCGAGGACTCAGATCTCGACGACCACATTTACATGTTCGCGATGGGTGACATGTACAATATTGAGCCACTTGCTGAATATGCAGCATGGCAATTTCGTTGCGGACTCCCCGACGTTCTGACGTTGGAAGAAGTTCTTCCTCTGATACCCCTTGTCTACAACTCAACCCCAGACCATCGTCATGAGCTGCGGGAAGAGTTGGTGATGTTCCTGAGGTCCCCGAGTCCTGGAATAAAGGCGGACATGAAGGCAAGAGAATGGTATGACGACATGGCTGTCGAGTGTCCCGAGTTCATCAAGGACCTTTTTTACAGTTACTTGGAAATTTCTGATGATAGTGATTGGAGTTTTTTGAGTCACTTGAAGAATTTGAGTGATTTGACAGGAAGGTAATCAAGGACAGAAATCTGACGAGGAGGATGTGTGCTTGTTTGTAGGGTTGATATGGCAACCATAGTTACCATTCACAAAAATGAAGTTGGTATACAATACAAGTTCACTCAAAAAGAAAGCTTTAGGACCGAGCGTGGATCGAACACGCGACCTAGGGATCTGCAATCCCTCGCTCGTACCACTGAGCTATCGATCCTTTCACAACGAGTTGTGAGTGCTCGCTGGATGAGGGTAGCAGGAGAAAATGAGACACTATGTTCGGAACACCATGAATATTCACTCAGAACAAGTAACGATCACTTGAACATGGAGCTTGATCGAGTAGTTGAAGCGGTTCGTGGACTCTCTATATTTGGCAACTTGCTATTGCGAAACACGGGCCATCTCTAACCCGTCTTATCAGAACTCGCGATAAGCGATGTAGGCTTCAATTGATTGACGCGTTGCCCTGGTCTTCAGGTTCCTCGGAAAACTGCAAAAATGTGCTGCGAGCTTCCTTATCAAGACTAGATCTGATCCGTGACGGATTGAGATGCCGCAGAAGCGGGGTAAAAGATAAGTTGAGACAGGATCTTTTGCAGGACCTTTTGCGATTTACCCTGGTGAGCTCGCTGTCGTCATTTCCGCGAGGATTACTAACCATTCTCGGCTGGAGTTTCACCGTCTGGCCATTCATAACCGTCTTCAATCCCGACTCAACTTCTTCATCGAGAAGTATCACAACCATGGGCTTTCTAAAAACGACATTGCTCCTAGCGGGAGCTTCACTTGGGGCTTTTGCCTCGCAGATACCGCTCAAGGACACAGACTCACCGCAAGCCTCCACGTTCCAAGTTCACCAAAGCTCGCTATTTCCAGAGCATACGATCCGCATCAGGGAACAAGTTGACGACTCTATATGCGACGCCCGCGTGAAGCAGTACACCGGCTGGCTCGATGTCGGCAACCAGCATCTTTTCTTCTGGTACTTTGAGAGCAAGACCGCACCAAAAACTGACCCTCTTGTGCTTTGGTTGACCGGAGGCCCTGGCGGCTCTTCAATGCTGGGATTGCTTCAAGAGCTTGGTCCGTGTCTTATCAACGAGCATGGTAATGGAACGGTTCATAATCCTTATGGATGGAATGAGAATGCGAACTACATCTTTGTGGACCAGCCTGCTAGCGTTGGCTTCTCATACTTGGATGACGGAGAACCGATTCCGTCAAACTCTTTCATCGCTGCTGAGAGTATGCATAAGTTCTTGCAGCTATTCGTGAGCCAAGTATTCCCGGATCTTGCCGACAGGCCCTTTCATATCTCGGGAGAGAGCTACGGAGTAAGTGACCCGGTACTCCCAATTCTGCGACTTGACTGATTCTCTAGGGTCACTATATCCCCGTGCTCGGAGCGACTATTGTTGCACAGAACAGCCTCTACCCTAAGCGACCCCAAGTAAACCTGGAGTCAGTCCTCATCGGCAACGGCTACGTCTCCCCTCTGGACACACACTTCGGATACTGGGAGACGCTCTGCACCACGAACCCAGGTGTTGATAAGCCTATCTTCAACAGAACACGCTGTGACATTATGGCTGCGAACCTTCCACGATGTCTTGACCTCGCACGGGTATGTTATGAGCATCCCGACCATGCTATCTGTGGCGCTGCGGGTAAAGTCTGCTGGGATGGAGTCATCAGTTGGTATGATGGAGAGTCCGGTACAGGCGGCAACAGGAACAGATTCGACATCACCAGACCCTGCGAATCTGGAGATGATCTATGCTACAAGCAAGCAGGCCTGATTGAGAAATACCTCAACACCCAGAAGGTTTTCGATGCCCTAGGCGTACCCAGCGCAGTGACCAACTACTCCATTTACGCGATGGATGTAGAAGTCGCATTTAGTCTGGGATACGACCAAGAAATCAGCACCCAGTCACAGATTCTATACTTGCTCGATCACAATATCGACGTGCTAATGTACCAAGGAAACCTCGACCTCGCATGCAATACCGCTGGTAACTTGAGATGGAGCAACAGTATGCCTTGGAAAGGACAGCCGGAATATGTTGCGCAACGACAGAGGTCCTGGGGCGCTGGCGGTGATGAGTATGGATGGTATAAGGAGGTCAAGATCAAGATGGGCGAGACCGATAGGAAAACTACGTTCGCTTTTGTTACTGTTGATGGGGCTGGCCATATGGTAAGTGCTTCGATGTCAATGAAGACTTGACGCTAACACGACATGACAGGTACCTCAGGACAAGCCGAAAGAGGGTCTGGAATTGGTGAACAGGTGGTTGAAGAAGCGAACTTTCAACAAATGAACAATTCTTGACTTGAAATTGGAATCTAGGATTGAAACTGGGTCATGATAGTGATTGATTACTTGGGTTTGCAGGATCTCTGTAAGAAGCAGAGTAGAGAAGCCTTACGTTGAGTGAGCCTTTGGCGGTAACATTAGCTATGGGTGCCACGCTTTCCCTAAGAACATAGGTATCAAGCATCCCAGGACGCGTCCCGTTACTCTCCGTTGTTTTCCGCGATTATGAAAGCGACATATGGGTTGAAGGGAATACTTCACGCTATTTGTCTGAGTGCTCGCTCAGGGAACAAACAATGTACTCATGCAGCACAAGCCCTTCCATACTCATCATTTCATGTTTTGTTGTACTGTGTGCAGTCCTAATCTATGGCCGGCCTGGAGTTTATCTCATGGCTTATACTTACTTTCCTACCAGTGAATGCTTGTTGGGAAGAGAAGTCCGTCGAAACTCTCATGAACCGAAGTTCCAAACCGTAGATGGTCGCGCAAGTTCTTTCCTAGTTCCGACGGAGGCTTTTGCATTCTACGAAAGCGAAAGTCGATGCTGATGTGATACTGAGACGAATTGTATGATGTTTGAAGACGAGAAGCAAGACTACGCTTACAGTAAGACGACAGAAGCGAGCCTTTTCGGCAAAATACCCATTGGTCAGAGACTTGACCTACTCAAGTTTCCAACACATTACTGACAGAGCGGTGCCTAGTTGCGCCCATGTCTCAATCAGCTCTGACGAAGGGTAGGTTCGGCATCTATGAAGAGATAATTACAAACAGCGCCTCATCAGCTTTCTCAGCATCATCGATGTTCAGCTCCAGAAACTTGACTAATCCGAGTTACGCAATCATCCCACGTTCTGAGCCAACTGCAGCAGTAAGCAATGCTACATTACATCGAGCTCAACTTGGGGGCATGTGACACTGAGGCTCAGACCTGGGTGGACCAAAAATCTGTCAATCATGCATATGGATGGTGACATTTGTGCTGATCCTCTATGACGGGGATGAAAATCGGATAGCTGAGTTAAGATTCACTTTTCACAAGCATATTACTTTCAAAGGCGGGATAAAGTGTATAATACATCCTTCGCTTACAAGCTCAATAGGTGTCGCGGCATCTAGTCAAACTAAGTCAAGATCTAATCAGACGGTTGAATAATAGTGTAAAAATAGGCTTGTTCCAAGGTTAGTTCCGGATCATGTTCTCAAAACCATCAGGTGCGCGACGCAAAGTCTCGTATCGATAGCACCATGTCTTGGTTCTCTACACCCTCAGCCGCCTCCGCCATTGTCGAGTCCCAAGACCTCTTGTACTCCCCCAAACTATCCAGACGGAGCATAATCATTTTCTGGTTACTCATGTCAGACTTGGGATCGGGCTGTGTAATTGGTTATTTTTAAGCTTAGCTAAAGCAATGGGCCGAAGCCATCCGCGCGCTGGGCTTATTCTTGGCCTGGGCTGCAGTATCCGTCATAGAACGGTTCGGCTGAGTGAGATTTCGAGAGCCTGCCGCAAAGCTGAACTTTTGGGCTTGAAGTTTGCACTTTTCCAACCAAACATATTACGCAACAATGGATGCAAATTTCACCATCAGATCAGCAAAGGATACGAGAAGGATCGAGTCCTTCCATCCTCCATCCCTCAAGCCAAGATCATTTTTTTGACAGCGCAGACCTCGCGAGGAAGGGCAAAGGCGGTGGCACAGCTGACCTCTACGTCTTTCTCAGCCCCAGAGCCCGGTTTCTCGGGTATGGCAGTTATAACTTGCGGAGTAAAAACTGGTCTTGGGGCTGACCCCCTCCACCAGCGATCGAGGCCTCAGCCCTGACACTTTGGGGATAGCTTCGGATTGCGCAGCAGCTAGCGCTGATCTTGACCTGGCGTGATCCGGGCGCAGCAGCTCCCGAGTCTCTCGTGGGAGCTCGGGGCACCCGAAAATAGTAACTTTTTACTAGTTGACGTAGGGCATGACATGAACTCTAGTCGGCCGTCGAGGTCCAGCTCAGCCTTACCAGAGACTAAGTTTGAGTGTTGGAGGCAGGTATCCCGCTATGGCGCCAGCCACCACCATCTGCTTGAGGTGAGCCCACGATCTGGGCGATGCTGCCAAAGTTTGGATCTAGCAAGATGCGATGGTGTATATAAACAACGTTTGTTTCCTTCTCTTCGATTTAATTTCTTCATTCTCATCATCATCTCTTCTACAACAATCACAACAACCTTCGCTACAAGACCGTCGCTTCCACTATTACTACAGCTTCAATCGCTTCTACTACAATTTTCTTAACAATCCTTCTTTACATATAAACTTCCATCTCTCAACATGCGCTACTCATACACTCTGCTCGCCTTTGCCGCCACGGCTCTGGCTCTTCCCACTGCAATCCCCGCCGATGACGGTTCATGGGCGCCTGGTATGTTTCCCTGATTCCACCAACCAGCTCCATACTAATAGTATCAGGCAAATACGAGGGCGGCGATACTGGCAAGGACGACGGGAAGTGGGCTCCTGGTAAGCCTTCACAATCTTTCAAACAGCTCGCTATATTAACCACTTCCAGGCAAGTATGAGGGCCCTGGCACCGGCTTTGACGATGGCCAATACCACCCTGGCAAGGACGGCAAGAAGGCCAAGCGCTACGACGACGGTAGCTGGCATGAGGGTAAATATGAAGGCAAGCCAGGTACCAAGTACGACAATGGCAAGTGGTATCCCGGCAAATACCCCGGTGGAAAGGAGAAGCGCAACGATGACGGATCGTGGCATGAGGGGAAGTATGAAGGTGGCAAGACAGGCTACGATGACGGCAAATGGTACCCTGGCAAGTATCCTGGCGGAAAGGTCAAGCGCAACGACGATGGCAGCTGGCACGAGGGAAAATACGAGGGCGGCAAGACTGGTTATGATGACGGAAAGTGGTATCCCGGAAAGTACCCCGGTGGCAAGGCAAAGCGTGAGGATGATGGAAGCTGGCATGAGGGCAAATATGAGGGCGACGACACTGGTCTTGACGATGGCAAGTGGGAAGAGGGTAAGTCGCATATCTCTACGCTATGATTGATTAAGACTAACAAGTTCAAGGCAAATATGAAGGCCCTGGCACTGGCTTCGATGATGGCCAGTACCACCCTGACCACAAGGCCAAGCGCAATGACGATGGCAGCTGGCACGAGGGAAAATATGAGGGCGGCAAGACTGGTTACGATGATGGAAAGTGGTACCCTGGAAAGTACCCCGGCAAGGAGTAAAAGTGTTATTAAACATTTAGATGGTTTTTGGAGTTTGGGACTGGGTTAACGGGTTGGGCATTTGCATATTTCTGGCATCAGACATTCTTTCTTCTTCTTCTGAAAGGCTTCAACTTGCCTCGTTACATATTATTCACATAGGACACTCCTTTTAATTTTACATACAATTTGGACTTTATCAAACTGTCTTTTTGCTCTATTGCATGCCATGATACCTGTATCCCGATTTCACAAGAAGAGTCCAAGATCGGGCCTGAGCCTCAGCAGCTACAACCTCCCTTCACAGCGCAAGAAAGCTTCCGGGGCTGAGATGTGCTTGTATACAGTTTTCTCGTTATTTTTGTTGATTTTAGAAGATGCTGCACAATCCTTAGTACCCCTGCAGTGCCGTCTTATCGGTGAAGGATCTGCATGACAGGGATCCGTTGATCCATCGTCCAACTCTGAGCCCCTCATTTACTCTGCTTACATACCTACATCTTAACCAAAACAATGACAGAACTCATGATTCTCGAACAGACACCATCACAGCAAGCCCACCATCAAGTTGACAAAAATGCAACTAGTCATCATGGACACGACAGCGTTGTCGAGAGCCATGCTGCGGAGCCAAGTGAACGACCGGACGAAGAGTACCCAACAGGCATCAAACTCTGGCTGACCATCCTCTCCGTGGTATCCATCCTCGTTCTTGCCAGCATAGACATGAACATAGTCGCTACAGCCGTACCAGCTATCACCGACCACTTCCACACGATAGCCCACGTCGGCTGGTACTCATCCGCCTTCAGACTCAGTGTCTGCGCTTTCCAATTCATCTTCGGGAAAGCATACAAGCTCTTCTCCGTCAAACGCATCTTTCTTCTGTCCAACGTCATCTCCATACTTGGGTCTCTGCTTTCAGGAGCCGCTGCTTCGTCAACAATGCTTGTTGTTGGAAGAGCTGTTGCTGGGCTAGGCTCTGCAGGGCTTTTCGCTGGTTCATTCATCATCATCGTTCAATCGACGCCTCTGCGTCGACGGCCTGTCTTTCTTGGGGTTATGGGCGCTGCTGAGGGTCTGGCTACGATTGCTGCGCCGTTGCTTGGTGGTGCGGTTCAGACACTCAGCTGGCGATGGTGTTTCTACATCAGCGCGCCCATTGGTGCCCTTACTCTTCTTCTTACCATGCTTTGCCTTTCGGATGATCAGAAGTCGGGTGGAGTTACTGAACTGTCTTTTAAGCAGAAGGTAGCTCAGCTTGACCTCGTTAGCAACATGCTGCTCCTCCCGGTCCTCACAAGCCTTTTCCTCGCGCTCTCGTGGGCGGGTACTGTGTACCCATGGAGCAGCGGCCAGGTGATTGGGCCTCTAGTTACATTCGCTGTTCTTCTCGGTGTGTTTGTTTGGAATCAAATCCGCCTCGGCGACGCCGCTGCACTTCCGCCTCGCATCATGAAGCAACGCTGCATCTTAGCCGGTTTCATCTTCATATTCTGCGTCAACAGCACAGGCGTAGTGTTGGAGTACTACTTACCGACCTACTATCAGCTCGTTCGTGGTTACACACCCGTGAAGAGCGGCTACATGATGTTACCCATCATCATCGCGGCAACAATCGGTTCACTCATCCACGGAGCGGGGACAAGCGCATTCGGTTACTACACGCCTTTCATGCTCTTCGCATCCATCATTATGCCGATTGCTGCAGGGCTCATCACCACGTTCAAGATTGATACCAGTTTCGAAAAGCTTATTGCTTACTCGGCGCTTTCTGGCCTGGCATATGGCATTGGCTTCATCGGTCCTCAAACAGCCGTACAAACAGTTCTCCCAGCTGAAGACGTTCCCCTCGGTCTATCCATCTTGCTGTTTGCTCAGTCTTTCGGTCCCGCTGTATCTGTTCCCATTGCCCAGGTACTTTTTACAAACCGACTTTCTGATAACCTTGATGGTATCGTGTCGGGGCTGAATGGGACGCATATCAGCAACAGCGGCCTTACCGAGATCGTTAGCAATGTGCCAGAGTCTGCCACCAGAGAGGTCCTAGTTGCGATCGATAAAAGTCTAGGGCAGACGTGGTATCTTGTAGCTGGGCTGGCTTCAGTCGCAATAGTTGGAAGCTTGATGACGGAATGGAGATCAGTCAAGGAGAAACGCGAATGAGAAGACACGAACAGCTGCCATTTGAGACAACTGGCTTTGTGAAAGGCCATTGGGAGCGGGAAACCTGTAAACTGTGGAGCTGGCGATTTCACCGGACGTACTGCTTCCTTTGACATTAACTAGGTTGCATAATAGTAAGATAGGAAGTATATTGGCGATCCCTTTGCTACTGGCTGCTTCTTCTGTGCGTATGTGTTGACCAATTTCAACCAGCGTGTGAAGCAATGACTTCAGCCACCTTCTCAGTCTGACTCAACTGCGCCATGTGTCCAGCACTAACCCTCACGATCTCGCTGCCTGCCAGATGCGCGAACTGTTCCTGGAGATCAACGGGTAAGATTTTATCCCCCTCGCAGAGGGTGTAAACGCTCGGCACTTCTCTCCATCCGCAATGCTGAAGCTTGGTCGCCCAGCCTCTGTCGGGCTGATGTTGAAGGCCCGGAAGCCACTTATTGGCCTCTTCGTCCGAGAAGTCGCCGTAGAGCAGGTTCCTGGGGTCTTTGCATGACTCCGTGCCGTTTGACTTCTCGAGGCTGGTTAAAAACTTGAGTTTGCCAAAAGAAAATAGAAGGTCTTACGTGATAGTCAAAGAAAGGCATTGGTCCTTGTTCAAATCCCTCAGGCGCAACGCCAGCAGCAATGAAGATGATCTTCTTAACTCCTCCAGTCTTTCCAGCCACTTCTCTGGCTTTGAACGTTAGACCCTCGAGGGCACCGCTACCAATGAAGCCACCAGCTGAGTGCATGACTGCAACGACGCCTTCCCCACCTGCTTCCTCAACGACTGGAGCAAGGTCCTTGGCGATGTTTGCAATATCATCACCCATGTTTGGGCTGTCTGGGGGAGTCTTGCCAGTGCTAGAGATAGTCGTGATAACCGTCTCGAAGTCTCGTTCATTGAGGCTGTCGGCGAGAGGTTGGAAGACCGTGGGGCCTTCATAGAACCCAGGAACGATGAAAACTGTAGGAGCCATTGCACGAGGTGAATATGACTTCTTTGGACAATTATTCTCTCATGATCTTCCTGATCATCTGCTTTTATATGGCTTTGGGCCTTGTTATTCTGACATAAGTGCCAATTCGTTAGGCCGCAGCGACCCAATGACATGCGTGGCGTTGGTGCATCTTCAGATTCGTACACTAGAGTTACCAAGTTGCAAAGAGAGTATACTTCTTGGAGCGACAGATAATGATCGATACGTCATAAATCCAGGCTCTTAGTTAGCCTTGCCACATCTCAATTGTCCTCACTCAGAAGGAAGCAGACTTTACTCACGAACAGTTGGTTCCCTCGCTTTCCCAAACCGTGACTTCCGGTTGGCCCCCAGCTAAACGACATAATCGGTACTCGGCACCGTCAAAAATATACTCAAGAGTCGCAATGGTCCGCTGAATTACAAGAGATGCCATTAGCCTGCCATCGAATGTCCCTAAGCAGCTTCGACTTGGCTTTCAAGTCATCGAACATCCCTCAAACTCACAAGCAACGGCGCTTCCAAGGACGAGTGATGCGTTGTGTTATCAACCTGCAACATCATGCATGGCCCACACTGACTCCACGACGGGCCCCGTTCTCGAGAATGAGGCCTTCCAATGAGGGAGAGAGGTTTGTGGAGGCCAGTTTCTAGGACAGGGCCCAGGATGTGGACGTCGCTGAATAATGCCGGCACCGCACTGATTCCCCCAAGTGAGTGACCAAAGACGAAGATGCCTTCTGTTTCGAATAATCCGAGCTGCTTTCTTACTGTGGCTTTGCCTTTGACTTGACCGATAATGAAGGAAACAACTCACGATCGAACCTGTACGTCAATCGAGGTTAGCAATTGTTTCTTATAGATTGCCAGGGCGTATTCTTGAATGTGGAGGTGCTTGAAAGAATTGTGCTCCGTGTCGTAGGAGAAGGAAAATTTTGTGGTCGACTCAGGCTTGGTCGCGCAAACACTCAATGGCACTTACGGGGAATATGACCTGGGTTGAGCAGGGAGATGGTGTTTCGATTCGTGGTTAAGCCGGGCTTTCCCTTTGTTGAGGAGATGTAGATTCTGCATGCTGACAAGAACGCTGATCGATGGTGGCCTATGACTAGAGAACACAGTATCAGTACATCGATAACCCGACGGGGTCAAATGGCTCAGCGTCGCGGAGAAAGGTGCTTTTCCCTATTGGCGCTCCAAAGCTATAGTAGTCTCGGACACGCGTGTAGACAAGTGATGGATCAAAGGAAAAGAAAAATGGACCTAGTAGGGGAGACAACGGCAGGGAAACGGGGAAGGGTCGAGACCAGCCTGTCGATCTATGAACAAGCGGCATTGGGGTTGAACAATACAGCTTCTCTGAACACAAGAGCTGAGACAGGGACATACAATGCGCTCAGTTCATGTGCTCATGTTCGCACTGCATCGTCGTTCCGGTGTTTGTGCTCACGAGTTCAGTCTTCTTGTCTCTGCGCTACTCATAGAACAATATAGAATCCAGTACCGCTGCTGATACTCAACGAGCCTCCCACTTGACCTGCAAGTGAGCAGTGCTGGGCAACCGGACCCCCACACACACTTCATCCCCGTTCCATCCGTGTCAAAAATAAAGTTAGCAAAGAGTCCCCTAAGTTTAGGCTAAGTTTACCTAAGTATCCTCATCGCTTAGGGTGAAGGTCCTAACCTTTCTTTCCTTCCCACCCTTCCCTCCACTCTCCTCCTCCGTTCTCCCCTCTGCACCAAAAGAGAAAAGAGGTCGGAGCAGATCAATCTTTTGACTTCGCGTACTTCTGGTTCCTCTCTTTCTGGTAGTCCAAGGCGCCTGCATTCCCGGACCGAAACGCGGGCTTCATTTAACTCCCGACCTCACTGCGGACCAGACAACCTGTGGTATTCAATCAAAGTAAGTCAGGGAGTACGGCACCAAGCCGACCGTCCTTTCCTTGCTGTATCAAACTGCTTGTACTGATGACGATGCCAAGATCTCAAGAAAACGACTTGCTCTTCAGGTTCATAATCACCAGAACCAACGCAGCAACAATGGGGAACGAGCCGGGTGACTCTGCTACGGATAAATTGAACGGCAGATCCCGAGTTGCCTATCCACTCTATTGCATCTTCAACAACGTTCGCCACTTTTCTGGCCCCTACACTAAGCCTGAAATTGAAGAACCCTACTTCGCGACAGTTCCACTAGAACCGCGTCTCTTCGAGGATTTCCGCCCGCTGCTGGATCAGGTCTTCCAGCGCTACGACTACAGCGTCAGCGACGGCATCGTAACTACCAGAGTGGGACCCAAGAACCACGACGACTATGCCACCAAATTCGGCGTCTCGATCCGCACGCTGGTCGGTAGCTCCCTGTGCAGGGAACCCTACGATGTCAGAGTCCAGCACTACCAATATCGACAGACGAACATTCGTGAGTATGGCATGGCTTCGCCGAAGTTGGGTCGCATGAGGATTCGATTGCATGACCCTCGCGCCAAGAAGCCGGGCCTTGTCTTCCTTGTCGGATATTCTCAAACCGAAGATGCCATTGAGAAGGTCGCCAAAGATTACATCGTCGAGACCAAGGGCGTTGTCACTACCGTAGTCTGCTTCGACATCAAGGGTCACCAGCGCCCTTCATCCGTGTCCCTTTGGCACGCGAGACAGAATCCTGACGAGACTGTTGAAGCAGTTTGCGGCATGGAACCAGCGGTAGGTCCCCCCCTCACAGTGCGTGCAAGTCAAAGGCTAACTCACCCCCCTTGACAGATGTTTCAAGACGCTGACGGTGACCATATCTTTCATGACAAGTCTCTCGTTCTCCGACTCTCGGACATCCTGATGGAGACGGATTCGGATGAGTGCGCGCTCCCGTGGCTTCCCTTCCATCAGCTCAGCTTCCATCTCCAATTTGCCAAGGCTTAGCCCGAAGGAGGCTCACGACAGACCTTTCTGCAGCACGCTTCCATGTAGTATCATACAAGGGGTAGTTATGTCCCGCAAGTGCTCTTTTCCATCTTTGGACGACACTTTATCGCTTGTCAGGGGGTCACAAGGAATCGGGTTAGATTGTGTGGAGCGGATACTATAGATTAGTTCACGCAGCTAATAAGACTCCGTTCAAAGGGCAAGCCCCTGTCCTTTTCATATTGCTTTTTTGTGGCCCTTGTGGCTGACCAGCTTCGCCTCAAGCTCAGAAGCTACCAGATATCCCTGTTAGTTTGGGCAACGCCCTTTTCTCCCTGCTTTACTGTTTTGGTTGCTTAGTGTTGAGACCAGCTGGAGGAGAGAAAACTCAGGACTATAACCCTAAGTGATAAAGATATTTAGGTAAACTTAACCTAAACTTGGCCTAAACTTGGCCTAAACTTGGCCTAAACTTACCGCATTCTTTGCTAAATTTATTCGATATCCTATATTAAGGTCTGGTGTTTTCCCCTAGGGCCAGGGCCTTTGAGCCCAAACCTAGGGTGAGGCCATTTCTTTTTTCACTCAATGGCCCGGCGTTTGAGCCGAGCAGAAGGCTGTGTGGTGAGGCGGGAGTGCTAAAGATCCATGATCAGCGGCTGAAATAGAGTGAGTCACATTAGTGCAATGTCTTTCGGCTATGTCCCTAGTTCACAGCCTGTCATTCAACAAGATAGACTCTTAGCGCAACTTGACCGCCAGGATTGACTGCACTTTCAGCTATTGTCAGCGCCACCATTTGCAAGATCAGGGGTTTTTCAGACTAGCAGGGCTGAGCTAAAACGGTGGGGTCCTGAATAGCTTGGGAGGGAAAGAGTGTAAAATGATTTGTCGCATTTCCCTACATTAGCTGAACGTCATGAGATCAAATTGGATCAGCGATCTGCTGACGTTCTTGTCAAGTTTAGAAATCAGCATCTGGTTTCTCTTGCAGGATTGAACGACCCCAATCCTTTCTACGTTCTCTCAATATCCAAGTTGGCCTTTCCCTTCGGTCTCCTTCACCCCAGCAGTCATAAACGGCTCCGTGCGCTGCAGCGGGTTTCTCTCCAGCTGCACATTACAAGGATGCCTCTAGTCATTCATGATATCATGAGGCGTTCATTTGGGGACAATAGGACCTTTTGAGCTTGGCAACGCCCAGCCAGTCTGGACCTGTCGGGCTTTTATGACCTGTGTTTCCTTTCCCAGTTTCCATGACTTCAGCCGTCATAACGCCAACGCTTCTGTAACGGCGTGTATCTGTGCTCCTAGCATGCTTTCTTCTCAATATCTGAGATATGAGTGACCAAAAATGTGAGCGGTACTCTTCCCGCTAACGGAGACCACTGCTCTTTTAATCACATCCATCCCCATTTCTTCCCCAACTGCGAAAAGCGTGGCATTATTTCCACTTGGCTTCCACAGAAGCTTCCATGACCTGCTAGGTCTCGTTTCCCAAACACATCCAACCCCACTACTCCGGTCAGATCTCTGGACCTTACTAGTCACTATGCCGCCTAATTTCCGCAATCTCGACAGTGACACTGTGTCTGGCGACACACGAGCCCCAGATGACAGCTCTGCCCCAACTTCCCCCCAGAGAGCCACGGAAGACTCCCCGTCGTCTCCTCCAATTCTCTCTGATCGGTCTCCAACTGCCATCCGTGATACTCCTCCAGCATCACCCCATGGACAGAATCTGGGCGATCGGCGGCGATCTTCTACCTCCTTCGGAGGTCGTCTCGCGGCTCCCCGACGGAGATTAGGTATTATCAACTCTCGACGCGACTCACTGCGGTCTGTTGATAGAACTCCAAACCGAGTAGTTCGCCCACGTCACCGCACGCGAACTATTCGTGACTATCGACGAACTGGAAGCTTCCTACAATACGTCTCTTCTGTTGAGGAGCTCAGTCGAGCTATCTCTGACGTGCAACAGACTGGCCAGCCGCAGCCTGGGAATAGACAACCCCTTGCGAGTCATCCTTCTGAAATGCTTGGCAGAAGAACCCGCACGCTCCAAGTTCGGTCCTGGAGTGATCCTCCCACACGAAGCCTTCTGTTCCCAATTCCCGAGCACCATGTGATCGGTCAATCGACTCATACACCCGGTCCTCAGCCATCTCATCCAACGACCAACAGAGGGACTGCCCCGCCTGCAGGACGGATGCCGGAACTCTCTCGCCTGAGCATTGATTCTCAGGGGAGTACAAACAGCGGCAGCCCTGAGCATGACACTCAACCTTCTGTCCGTCCGAACCGCCTCCGGTATCCGGGGCACGTACTCTATTGCGACTGCTCGGTTTGCGATATGTTAAATGAGCCTTGGAGCCCGTAATTTGGTTAGACACTTGGGATGTGGCGGTATTGGATACGGGGTGCTCAACTGAGCCTACACTGGACGTTTTGAGACTAGAACTGGTACTGCGGAGTGGCGGCGGTATTCATAGGCGTATAGACATGTTTTTTGTATTTCTTGATGCTGGTACTGAAAGTTTTGCATTTGTATTTCGCTCTCTGCAAGAAGTAGCTGCTTCTTGTATCAAAGGCTTTGGACTGATAGAATAGAACTATTGTTGTTAGGATTGGTTAATGGAAGACAATAGTTCAGAGCTGTATAATTGTATATTCACAAGTAGGGTATTGATGATAATTCTTCATTAATAGCCTTTATCCTGATGCCTGATGCCTGATGCCTGATGCACTGACCTGTTTTAATCGTACTCACTGCTCAATAATCCTTGGTCCGCTTGAACAACATTCATATCTCCAAGGAAGGCGAATAAATGCATACTTGTAAGTCACTATTCATGTACCTAACTGTCTTTTAACAGTTCTACTGAAACTAAAACAGCGCAAAACCGGTATCAGTTCCAAACACATGTTCTGGCAGCCGTCTTAAGGCTCAAAGTATTGTCGTCTTTGGTGTTGATCCTGATGCTCGGGGAACATAGTAGCATAGAACTCAGTCCACCCACCCATTCTGACCCGTAAAAGATTATACTTCTCCGGATCCTTCACCGCCTCTTCATAGGTCTTCACATTTGCACAAGTGAGTGTGATCAGGTTTC
The DNA here is from genome assembly GCA_013395995.1 of Fusarium pseudoanthophilum. Taxonomy (NCBI): domain Eukaryota; kingdom Fungi; phylum Ascomycota; class Sordariomycetes; order Hypocreales; family Nectriaceae; genus Fusarium; species Fusarium pseudoanthophilum. The sequence goes on along the minus strand of JAAOAR010000060.1, from coordinate 58,022 downwards.
CACCAACTGTGCCCTGTGCGTAATGCTTGACGAACTTTTTCAAGTCTTCCAGCGGAAATGCTTCATCAATGTTCATGTCCACAGGCGACGCGTTCGAAAGCCCGTACGTCACAGCGTCGGATTTATAACTCTCCATGGCTTGGTATATATTTCTGAAGGCTGGATTGGGAGGGAGGTCTTGTGCTGCTGGGACGGGAGAAAGGTCAGATGCAATGGGCATGCCGTTACGGCGACCATCAGCTGAGGCACCGCAAGGCGCGCCGTCACCGACATAGCCTTCAAAAGTACCTATTCCAGGAGTGATGACGAACTTGACGTCTTGGCCCGGGTGGTTTTTAGCAATGTCCTTCTTCGTCTGATCCAGAGCTGGAGACCTAAACTTAGTGACACAAAGTCTCACAAGATTCTCAATGAGCCAGTCTCCAAGACGGTTCACCTCCTCATCACCGCTGCCCCATTTTGGCAATCCCAGTGCCATAGCTCTCAGCTGTTGGTATCGCACGCCATACTGAGCCGCGCTAGCAGCGCCAAGGTGGCGATCCTGGAAAGGTTCAATCATGTTGAAACCCCAGTCATTAATGAGACAGTCGACGAGTTCAGGAAGCGTAGTCATTGCAGTGTCTTCATCATACACCAGCTTCTGTATAGCAAACAGTGAGTCAATAGTATTGGAGACTCCAATACAGAGTGGTGCCATGATATGGAATCGTGCACCGCCATCGGTCAGGTCGATGCCTTTCTCAACACATCCATCAATCAAGACAGACAGCAGAGGACTCGGGCATATATCAGCGAGATTCCCGTAGTTTTCCAACATGACATTATAGCACTGAATAACAAGCCATTCCAGTTGTTCCAGGAAGATGTCTTGGAGCTGCTTGAACGTCTTGATTTTGTGAGCGGGCAGTGATCGAAAGGTTTGCTTCAGCCCACGAAGGCTCTCGGGCCCAGCAGCACCGTACGTCGCTCCTTGGTTGATGGTTTGTTCCAGAGCAAGCATTGGCTGGACGTTGTTGAAGGTGAACTCTGATGCTCCGGCGAACATGGGTTCGTAGCAACCATCAGCAGCATAGTTCCTTGACCAAGCTGTGCTCACAAGATCGGGATCCGAATCTCTTAAGCCCTTGCAGAGTTTGCCGTCATTATAGAGAATTGGCTGGGCACCTCCAGCAAGAATTGCCCTGGCAGCTTCGTCCAGATATTCTTCTGGCATGTCCTTGTAAACACGGAGTGACAGAGTAGGAGCATTGACGGGTATGCGCCGCGAGGCCTTGAGACATAACATGGTGACCTCATTCGCGCCGCCTTCTGGGGTATCACTGTCTGTCGCCTTGAAGCCACCGACAGTGACTTGCTGAACCCATTGATTGATGCCACCTCCCTGGGGAAAGTTACCTCCCACACCACAGACGGCTGTGGTTCCATATGATACGTAGTCATAGATAAAGGCGCGATTGACGAAGGCGTTCTCTCCGATCTTTAGCCAGAGACAATCCACAACCTCTTGGGCACGATCCAAAGAAATACTGTCCTTCTCCAGGAATGGCCAGAGGATCTGGTCCAGACGGCCCAGTGCAGTCAATTCGCCAACGAGATGGAAGCAACAGTGCATGGAAAAGACCAACTGCACTGCATCTTGGAAGTCTCTCGGTGGATGATCGACGAGATGCGCCAATCGCTTGGAGACATCTTCCATGTTGGCCTTGTCATCTTCATTCGAGGCGCGAGCAGCTGCTTTTTGTGCCAAGATCGTCCAGTTGCGCAGGTAGCCTTGCACTCCTTTAATAGACAAGAGAGCAGAACGGAAGAACGATGCCTCCTTGACTTGGCTGGCATTGTCAGCTTTGAGTTGTAGGTCGCTGTGGAGTTCACCCAAGCCCTTTTGAACGAGGCGCTCATAGTCTGGAACTACATGGCCCATGGCTGACCACTCGTTGAGTGAACCTTTGAGCCAAGCATTCATGGTCTCTTCCTTCGATAGGTATGGGATAACCTCTTTTCCGCGGCCCAGAGTAAAATCCGGGATAACGCCAACGATGAGCTCTTTGGGATCAATGCGAAGCAAGCCGTTGAAGCGAGCTGTTTTGGACTCTGGGTCCGATAGTGACAGTGTGAGTGTCTTGAGATTTGCGAGACCTTTACGGACTGGTACAGGCTCACTCATGACCTTGTCCTTTTCTTCCTTGGTGTCATAGAAGTGGGTAAGCTCAGGAAGTCTCGGGAAGTTCTGCTTGTCCATCCAGCCATCGCGCCAATGTGAGAATGTCCTTCCAAGCAAGCTCAGGAGCCGATCGCTGGGAGGGTCACCGCCGACGTAGTAACCTTGAGACATCTGGTGAAGGTAGTCCTGGGAGTTATAAAAGAGATAGCCGTTGGGGCTTCTGACGTCCCAGTGTGAGTCCTCCATTACATCGTCAAGGCTCGTCACAGCAGGGACACCCAGTTCCTTTGCAGCAGGAACATACCAGTACCCACCGCTATGAGCCCTCACGACATCCATCAATCTATCGAGTGGATTCTCTGGCTCATCGCCCAATAGATGCTTGAGAATATGCTCGAAGCGGGGTTGTTCGTTGCAAAACGCAACAAACATGAGTCCCTTCTCACGGCCAGCGTGACCTCCACTTTTACCAAACGACAGTGCTTGACGCAGAATCTTTCGCTGGTCTTGGTTCTTGTCTCTAATATGAGCTCGATGAATGTGCGAGTGAGTCGCATGCTGAGGCAGGGAAGCGCCATCTGGATTGCGACCAACCATCTCATCCTCAGTATCTCCACTCTGAGTGACAATGCGAGGCCAGTCAAAGGTGAACTTTTGAGTAAAGGCAAAACTAGCACCACGATATTCTTCTGGGCTGCTAATGAGAACATCCTCAGCCAGACTGACAGGATCATTAGGATTGGTGATGCCATCAACGTAACGCCCGCCGCCAACGCGGATATCCTTTCGTTTGCCAGCCACGACCTTGTCAATGGTCATGGCGATAGCATCAAGGCGTTTCTCAACTTTGCTCACCATCTCGGCCGCGAGGTCTTTGGATGTGGCCTTGATGTAAAGGACAACATCGCCGCCGGTATTGCGGAACTTGATCTCGCGGTCAAGAATTTCTGTGTGAATGGGTATATCACGTCCATTCCACGAGCCCCAAAGTTTAGGACAAAAGGCAGCGACAAGACCGCACTTTTTGTAGTTGTCTGCGATGTCATGTGCAAGGCTTTGCACAATGTCGAGAATCGCCTTTTTGGTCTCTTCGTCGTGGTTTTTGAGACGAATAGTCAGAACTTGGCCAAAAGAGGCTGGCAAAGGCAAGCCACGTTGGGCACCAAATAGAATGTCGTTAATACCCATGACAGGTAAGTTAGTATTTTCTACAGATAACAAAAAGTAGCCATCGATGTAAGGATATTTTGTGCTGATTATTAGCTACTGCTCTCCTTCTTATAAATCTACACAGCTTGAACGGCTCAATTATCCGATACTAACGATACTAACTAGCGCAGCACGGAATATCATGCAGGATGCTCTTCTGAGTTGTTCAGCCAGCCACGGAGTACATGTTATCCACTGATGTGCTCTCAAACTAGACAGAAGGCCAATAGTTCGCTGACAACTAGCTCATGTGCTATTGGTCACCCCATAGCTTGCCATGCATGGCGTGAGGGGAAATCCTACCCCCTGTATACCAGTTCTGCGGAGACTTACTTTCCTATCAGGTAAGATGTCCCGGAGAACTGGTAATTCAATATTTCAAGAGATCATCAACAGGCATAAATTACAGTTGAGGTATCCGCATCGAAGGTACGAAAGAAAGGAATCTGGTTGTCTAGGTGCAATATTCAGAAACGGCTCGTATCCCCAATGCAGCAGATAAGCCGAGCTGAAACAATGACCGTCATCATGAGGAAGGAATCCCGCAAATGGTTGCCACTGACAGGTATGTCTCACAATCGAGGCCAGGCGGTGTGATAAGAAGCATCCTGCGAACATAAATCCGAACGGCAAGCCTAGCATGATTCGAAAGTTTCAGAGGGGCATGTACCGAGCTTCCAAAGGAATACACAGCATGATGTTGTGGCTTGAGACTATCGAATGCAGATGCGAGGCGTGCCGTGGAAAGCCAGTCTTCCGGTCCGTAAAGCTGGGATCCTCGATGGCTTGTCCATGCCCGGGCCCGTAAAAGTAAATAGATCGCCGGCCAGCATGACAACGCAAAATGCCAGTCCATCAGCAAGCTACTTCGTGCTCTGCCGGATCTCTGCCACATTTCGTCTACAGTCGGAACGGTCCATCCCTTGGGGCAGTCGACAAAATCTTTGTCTATCCGGCCGCTGCCATATTTCTCGTACAAGCGGTACCTTTCAAAGTTGCAGAAGTAGCTAACCCAGTAGAATTGGTCTTCGCCTTGTACTGTTCAGGGTCCACGTACTGTCAGATGAAAAGCTGACCAAATTTGAGCAGATTCTTACTTGTTGTCTCATCGCCGTCCCTGCCACATTAACCTGCAGCACCTAAAGAATGGCTATGCGGACAAAAGACCTGATGGTCATTTCCACAGTTTGTCCGTAGAATCAACCATGAACAAATTATGGAAGCTAGCTTGTATGCACTCCAGGCTTCAGCATTTTTATTTACCATTAAGCAGGTTATCAATAAACAAATTACTACGTTTGCGTTCACCAGTCCATCATTTTCTAGTCCATTCTGAAGTTAGTCCGCGCCAAATGCCTCACAGCCCCTTGCAAGTAGATAGTTTCTGGTCGCATTCCTGACTTACAGTGTTTGTAGAAGTTATGCTCCATCTGATATCTGTTCCCCAACATGCCCTCACGGAGTTGGATAGAATGCGGCTCAAGTACTTGATATCGAGAGTTCATCTTTGAAAGTTTGCAGATAAGCTATTGCTGTCACTTCGGGACATTGCAAACGCTATTGATGTATGAGGCGATAACCGTGACTGGCATGCTAAGGTACCAAGTGATCTATCTTGCGAGAAATGACTTTCATCGGACTCGGAAGGCAGTCAGGACTGCGCAGACTCCGGTGAGAAGCCTCAGCCCGTAGGTAGATGGCCCCTTTTCCCTTCTGGTTCTTTGTGACTGACACCAACTTCATTCAAGAGATCGTCTTATTGACTTCGAGCGCCTGTAAAAAGGATCTTACTCAGGGGGCACTCTGCTGCGGGAGATAAAGTCTGTTTCACAAAGTGAACTGGTTGTCGGAGAATTGCACAACAACCGACATGACCAATGGTGGCAAGTCGTCCCAGATCAAAGTTTTCCATGAATTCATGCATTCACGACAATTCAATCATAAACTTCCTTCTACAGATCATTTGGTAGGGCAATTAATGGTAGAGTTTGTGTCAAAAAAGCTTGCTGGCGCCCCTGGCCCGAACCGCGCAAGACGCAAGTCGACTAAAAACAGCAAAAATCCAAGTCCCATCCAAGCAATCTTTTGAGCAAGTCAGAACAGAAGAAATTTGCAGCGATTGCGACACTTGAAACCCCGTCCATCGCATTAATCGTCGTGTCGAATCTCAGCAGTTTACCAGCTCGACCATCCAGGACAGAGTGACAGCAGGAACAGGAGGTACCTGTCACATGCTTCCGCGCCAGCCCCACTAACGCGCGCCCACCAAACCTTGCTGCGAAATTGTTAAGGACAATTGGACACGATTTTGCAGCAGCGCAACAGACTTTGCGACGTAGCGCGCCCAAAAATGAGTTTCAGTTGTTGGTTGTAAGTATAAAAAGGGAGACAGGCCCAGCCTGTCTCAATTGCAGTCTCAGAACATTGGTTTTCATTAACAACCAGGCCACTGTGTTTGGTTTCATCAGGTCACTCTAGTTTGATCAAGATTGTCATCACTGACTGCTGTTGGTAAGTGCTTCAGCATTTGCAACTTAAGTACCCTTCCCATTTCATGTTCTTGGGCAGGTGGGGGAATGTTGTTGTCGTTCCTTCCCTTCTTGTTGTCGCTCTGCGCGTGGCGGAGTTGACGCTCCCGGTTATCACGTGCGATCATCTCTTGGCGAGACCACCAGCCACTGCACCGCCTTCAGGAACGCCACAACATGAGCACCCAACCAATTTGGCGGTCGATAATTCGTGACTCGTGAGCTCATTCGGCTCATTCTTCTTTTTTTGCGACCCTCTCTATCTCCTGTTCCGGATGAGCGACAATGATGGATGTACGGGAAAAATGAACTAATGGAGATCAGGAAACGATGCAGTCGGACAACATCTTCCACTGAGAAGAAGCTCGAACCTGGGGGGACTTATCATCCTGATCCAATGATACAGTCAATAAGAAGTGACTCTAGTTTAAAAGTGAACAATGATGATACTGCAATACCTATGCGACTCTCAATGGCTCAGGTCTTGAGAAATGCCAAGGATTCAGTCTGAGTTTGCACACGCGGACAGAGCTGTAAAGTTTGCGACGTGTCACGACATGAAGAGCACAGTCATTGCCCTTATCTATAGATTAAAAAGCATGTTTATAATTTAGAATTAGTTGTGGCCAAAAGCCAAACCTTATCCCGCCCTGTCTCCCAAGTACAAAAGGGCGTCGCCGCCCCATGACATACTTGAAATATTTATTTTCATAAACCATCGCCGCACGCTCTGTTAAGATCAGTTGACTCTCGATTTCATTATTTATCAAAGGCCTGACCAGCCTAACTGGGTAGGTTTTTTTCGACTACCTAAATCCCATTGGGACTGTTGGCGACTGGGGGAATGACTCTGAAAAGGGCACTTATACGGGTTCATGTCAAACCACACATGAGCCCTTTTGATCCTTCGATGTTACGAGCGATGATGTTGCTGTCGTACCCGCATCATCCCCAGTGACGTGAGGCTTGGGCGATGCGAACGGTTCAGCCTGAGCTCAGATTTATCTTTTTTTGGGAACTGGGGGCGCTGGCGAACGTTCATGTTCGTTGTGTAGTATCTCTTCTTTTCAACGATGATGATACTGTCGCGCCAGGGTTAGTTACTCAACACTCAGTGTGTTGAGGTGGTGAGCGCTTCAGTCTGAGTTCAATACAAGATACTTCTATAAGACTTCACTTGTCACTACGATGGAACAGAAAACCAAGTGGTGCTTCATGTATCCTCAAAGTTGGAGCTGGACATGATCAGAGTGTCTTTCCTGTGAGTATAACACGTACCTTTGACTCGATCTTTCATACTTTCTGCGCCTGCAAATCCTTTTCAATCACTTGCCACGCAAATGCATCCTTTTCTGCCATCTATCAATTCAATTGCGGTAGATAGGGGGGATAGATCTCTAGCGATGTGTGGTCAAGTCGTCTAGCGCGCCCCCATCATTAGCTCCCATTGTATGACGCAGGTCTCTTGGAAATCAATCCAGTTCTTGACTCCAAAATACAACAAACTTCAACGTTTCACAAACAAAACTTGCATTAAACTGTAGACCTGCATTATCATGAAAGCAATCCAGATCAAGGAGTTCAACGCTCCCTATATAGTCTCCGACGTCGACAAGCCAAAGCCCAAACCCCATCAGCTACTCATCCAGATCAAGGCGGGCGGGTTTTGTCACACTGATTGCATGGCCCTTAAGAATGCTTTTGGCTCTAAACTACCGTTCATTGGGGCTCATGAGCCAGCTGGCGTTGTTGTGGAAGTCGGATCAAAGGTTCAAGGTTTTGTGAAGGGTGATCGAGTTGGATGTCTCAACTTTGACAGCTGATGCGGTAAGATATCTACTCATGAGGCAATTTATGTGCTCATATGATCAGAGAGCTGTCCCGACTGTAAGGCTGGGAGGCCTATCTACTGCGATAATCCGCTGATGAAAGGGGTCACGACGGATGGGGCATGGGCGGAATACATGGCAGCGTGAGTACTTCTCTTCACATCACATCACGCCTGCATATCATTCGCAGCGTTTACGATTCTCAGCGACGCTCGATTTACTGTGAAACTGCCAGATTCACTTGACTTTCCCACTGCAGCCTGTATGATGTGCGCCGGGATCACCGTTTATGGAGGCATCAAGAAAGCTCAAGTTCCAAATAGCGGCTCGATTGGTATTGTCGGCATTGGCGGTCTTGGCCATATCGGCACGCAAGTTGCCAAAGCAATGATTAATCGGAAGTCTTCCAGTAGTGATTCTTTGAGACTGATGTGGGTCTATATAGCGATATCAAGTGGCTGCGATTGATGTGAAGCAAGATACCTTAGACCTTGCCGCATCGCACGATCTGAAACCCGACATCTACATTCTATCCACCGATCCAGCTGAAACTTCCATGCAGAATATCACCAACGGTATGAGGGGCAACTACCCTGGTCTCGGCGCCACAATAATCGCAACTGATGCTCCCGCCGCTTTTGATCTCGCAGCCAAGTTGACGCGCAAGCACGGAACTATGGTTCTCCTGGCTCAGCCTGAGAAGGGCATTACCTTATCTTATCAGAACGTCATTTTTCGTGATATCAAGCTGATTGGTTCTCTTGTCGCGGACACTGATGAAACTGAGGAGCTCTTAGAACTCGTCGTGAAGCATAATATCCAGGTCAAGATCAAGGAATGGAAGCTCGAAGATGCAGAGGAGATGAGACAAGAATATTTGACTGGTGAGAACAGCGGCAAGAATGTCATAGTATTCTAGCCAATCTTATCGGATTTTTTAGTCACCTTGAATGGAAGCTTTTTGGGGAAAACTTTACATTGTGAAAAAGATATCGTGACCTCGTCACATGTTTCCGCAGCCATAAAGTCTAACTTGGAGCCAGCAATCAGCAACACAACCCTTATCTTACCAATTCCAACTCCTCTTCAATCCGATCACGGGGTGCCATTCAATCCAACCATCAGCCGATCAATGTCAAAGCGCAAACGTTGAACAAACTAAGCTTCAACAGATCTCCCATCATGCCAGATAAGCTCATGATCCAAGATGCGACCCTTAGAAGTCAACCCATTAGCTCCGAACACGAACACGTCGATCATTTCATACGCATATCCCAATTAAACATCCAATCTTTTTCGCATTCATTCGGTTCTTTTGTTTTCGCAAATTAGGTCGGAACCCCGCGGGCGGCGTGATGGTTCCATACGTGAGTCGATGATCACCTTATTTCACGGCCACAAAACCTTGAGACGAATTTAACGTTTAAATGACACACTTTTCCATTTTTATTTCCGAAGCCATTTAAAACTCCATCCCGCACAAATCCCCCCCTCTTCACTCTGCATCAATTAGGAAAAGTCGCTATGGCAGCAAAACTACGCTCGAAACGATGCCAGGAACAAACCTCCGTAAAGCAATGGCTTATCGATAACCAACTCGGTAAATATACGAAAACAAACCCCCATCCCACTCGGCGACTCGTTTCCACAATACTGACTTTCTTAGGCATATGCCTCGGTATTCTTACCCCTCTGCTCATCGCGCAATGCAACAGTCTTACACGTCCCCTCACCGCCAAGCTCACGTCGCTCTCGTACCGAGACGTGTTCACGGGGGAGTACGGCGTCGGATTCGATGACAATTACCTCGTGGCAGTTCTGATCGTGGTGTTGACGGGTCTGCGGGATGCTACTATGCGATTCGTTCTGGACCCGGTGGCGGCCGCCTGGGGACTGGGGAGGGCTAGATCCATGCGGTTCAAGGAACAGGCTTGGATGGTGATTTACTATGCTACTTGCTGGTCCGTTGGCATGGTATGATTGACGTCCCCGCCAATTAGATGGGGTTTATTAACTAATGTCGGCAGTGCATCTATGCGTCTTCGTCGTATTGGTTGGATCTTCAGGCTATGTGGACGAATTGGCCGAATCGCGAAATATCCGGCCTTATGAAGATTTACATGCTCGCGCAATTGGCATTCTGGCTTCAGCAGATGATTGTCATCAATATTGAGAAGCGTCGCAAGGATCATTGGCAGATGCTCTCTCATCACGTCGTCACAATTGCTCTGGTGTACTGCTCGTATCGATATGGTCTCACCCGCGTCGGCAACGTTGTCCTCATCCTCATGGACTTTAACGACTTAATTTTCTCGACCGCAAAGTGCCTGAAGTACATGAAGCTACAGTCTTTGTGCGACTTCATGTTCGGCGCTTTCGTTGTCAGCTGGGTGCTGTGCCGCCATGTTGCGTTCCCGATGGTATGCTGGTCTGTTTACGCGCATAGTCTAGCCATCGCCGGGCCGAAGTGCTTCGCTGGCTCAGGAAAGAACATCATTGGTCCTTCAGAGGTTCCGGCAAAGGGCTATTTTTATCTGTTTGAACCATTGATCTACACCAACGGGAGAGTATGCTACGACTACACTATCAAGACACTATTCGTGAGCGGGCTTCTGTTCCTGGAAGCACTTATGCTTGTATGGTTTGTCATGATCGTCAAACTGGTCGTTCGAGTGCTTCGTGGTGGAAATGCAGAAGATACGCGCAGCGATAATGAAGAAGAGGAAGAGGAGGAGGAATTGCCGATGAAGGTTGAGGTTGATGCCGAGAAACTCCAATTTCCGAAGACGTATTCCTCCGGAGGGAGAGGCACGTCTTCCGTTTTTCAGTCACCGAGGGTAACGAGTATTTCGAAGGATAGAAAAGGCTATTTGGATAGAATCGGGTGCGAACAGAGGATATCACGATAAGCGACATCTTAATTGGGATAGATCAGGAACTGGGAGAAGGATATACCCTGGAGCTACGTTAGATGCGGGACATACCGTACGGACTAGCTAATGTTTAATACTAATAATGATGGAAACTCTAATGAACGACATACGATGAATTTGGCTATATTGCAGTCATGTTATAATGCTGCCGACGATGCCGAGGAGGAGAGTCATTGTCGGACCGAAGATAATTTGATTCCTCAATTACCGCAACATCATGCCGAAATGCAACGATCGCTATCCCGCGACTATGCCTCAATTGAGGGTATTCGGAGCATGTCACTCCCCCTCAGAGCATCTAAACTCTACGGTTTAGGGTAAGGCTCCAACCCGTCCGTCATACGAGTGCAACGCGTCCTGGCTCCATGTCAAGCTGTATACTTGCCGCTATCCGTACTCAAGCCAAAACCATCGTGAGACGAGCGAATCGCAGCAAAGACCATTGACGAAAAGACTGTTAAACTTTGAAGACATTCAGAACGCTTCCAATGACCGGAAAAAGTTTAGCGCTCAGCGATTCCAAGGTCAACGTCAACAGGTGGCGAAGCGAGCGCTATTAATCCCTGCTCCCCTGCCCTCGCGTGATGATGTTTCTCCCCCCGCACGATTCACCTCTCCTCTGCCCTGTTCTGTTTTGCTTAGCTTACCTCGACTGCCTAATTTACTCCGCATGATTCCAAATCAATTTTCTGGACCTGCACGATTACGGTATGTCCATTCACGGCACTGCTGAAAAGGATATCCATGGAAAGTTTACTGCTGCAGCGGCAGCAAAGATCCTATGAAATGGCAGGCAATAGTAATAATGCAGGTACCCAAATGCGCGCAGAGCTAATAATAGAGTTTCTGCTAAGGTCGGTTAAGAAATCGCACGAATTGATTCACCGTTCTGTGGCTGGGATCGTGATTATGTGTCTATGCAGGGTCGCGGCTCTGTTGACCAAAAGTTGCATCCGCTGCAGCTGCGCCATGTCGATGCAGAAAGGAAGAGGAACTTGCGTCTTTGCAGCTTCTTCTTCGAGAGGGGGAAACCGTTGAATCCTACTGATAGAGCGTCGATAAAGGCCTGGGATCAGGGATGGGGCACGGCCGGGCGAAATTGCCACGGCGTAGCGAGGACCAATGGGCTCGCAAAGCGGGATGTGACATTCTAGATAGAGTTGCCGCTGCATGAAACCCCAAGAATTCCATTGTGATATTGGATGGTCTGGAGGATCGATCACAAGGGAATTGCTACGCTGGCTCGGGATCAGACCATTTGACCTGCGGGATTTGTGAAGCCAAGATGTCGCCTGCAGAAGGGCATTGCTATTATTAGCAAAAAATGTCTTGGGAGATGGGATGAGCATGCAGAATTTAATTGCTTTGTTGGTGATGACTTGTTGAGAATTGTATGGCCCAAAGGTTCGGGTACATGGATCGACCGGACCCAGAATGCGACCGCAGTTTGTGACTGCGTATGCTTATTTTTGTAGTTTGTTGTGATGATAAATGAGCCAAGCAATAAGCTGTGCGAATCACAACGCGAATAGTTACTGCTGACGACTGGGATGATTGAGCTTATTGTCAGCAAAGCCCGAGCACTGCGGTCAGATAATTTGTAAAGTAGACAAGATACACCGAAAAGTCATCTGCATTCGCAAAATACGGGGTTGTACAGCAGACGAGGCCAGCTCAATTTGTCTCGGCTTACTACGCACTGCACTGTAATCGGGAACTTGGGAAGAGCCCGAGGTGACACTGCACCCGAAGATTGGATGTTTGGCCCTCTGCTCTGAGGAGTGAGTGAGGAGCTTTACTCCGGCCCGCGCTCACGGCATTGATCGTTTACCTAGCTAATCTGTTTGACAATATTCCGATTGGTTGCGGTACGGCAGGGTGAGCAAGAGTGGGTAGTCGGATCATATGTGGGATAATCACAGCTTGGCAGGGCGATTAGAAGAACCGCTCTGCCCAATCTATCTCCAACAGAGACAGGCTTGATCAGTCAGCTTGTACTGAAAATTATTAAGAAAACAACATGCATAAGGTCAATTCCTCAAGGGTAAATGATAAACTCTAAAGCATGTGTTTCACTGGTCTTCTCCAAAAGTTTATATTAAGCTACCACCTTCTCAGTATGGCCCAAGTCTCACGTAAACCAATAGCAGTCCTGTGATTTACCATCCCTGTCGGCAGTTGGTGCGTGTGATTCCATTGGCATTGCCGCTTATCAGGGATCTTTTTCTCTTCTCGCCCTAGCACCCAGATTTTCTCCGTCTCCACATGAACAATGAATCCACGGACGAGACGTCTGATTCCAGTATCGTCACCGCCTATCACTATCTGGGAAACAAGCAGGAGGGGTCAGTGACGTTGGTGTGGATTACACTGCTTAGAAGAGGCAAGAAAAGGCTGGGTTTATCCTTGTGATACCGCAGTCAGGCCAAGGTCTCTCTGATCCATGCACGAATGGCTAGACTAAGATGCACTGTAACTGAGCCTCGATTGCTAATCCGAGCGTCTGACCTGCTGCATAAGGCCCTATACCACTGACACTGCCGACTTGGCGCTGTCCCAGCCCCTGTAGATCGTCACTGTAACCTTCTTTTTCTTGCCTCTTCACTGCGGGTACAAAACCAAACATAAATCCGCCCGTTTTTCTAGTCCTGTTCGTCTGTCAGTCTCACAACCTCACAGTCACAGCACATACTCCCCCAGCCATGCACGTACAATCACTCCTGCTGGCTTCTGGCCTCGTGCCTCTGGCCGCTAGCCAGGGCTGCCCTTTTGCCAAGCGCGCCACGGACACTAACCTCGTCCCGCCGCGAGAAATCCCCGAGGACTTTGGCATCTGCCGCGTCGCTAGCAACCAAGCTGGTGGCGGTACTCGATCCAGGGACTTTTGGCCTTGTGCTCTGAGATTGGATGTCTTGAGGCAGTTTTCGCCTCAGTATAACCCATTGGGTGCTGATTTCGACTACACCGAGGCTTTCAAGTCTCTGGACTGTGAGTTTCACTGATTCTGGGATTGAGGACTATATACTGACTTTCTTTGTAGTTGCTGCCCTGAAGAAGGACCTCAACGCGCTTCTCACTGATTCTCAGGATTGGTGGCCTGCTGACCATGGCAACTATGGTGGTCTCTTCATTCGTATGTCATGGCACAGCGCTGGTACATACCGCGCAATGGACGGCCGAGGTGGCTCCGGAATGGTGAGTCATGACCTCAATATCATATTCTCGAGTGTTTTGCTAACGGACACAGGGTCAACAAAGATTCGCACCTCTCGACAGCTGGCCCGACAACCAGAACCTGGACAAGGCCCGTCGTCTGCTCTGTACGTTACACAGCCGTCACACAAACCGCAAAATCTAACAAATCACAGGGCCCATCAAGCAAAAGTACGGCAGCAAGATCTCATGGGCTGACTTGATCGTCCTCGCCGGCAACGTCGCTCTCGAGCACAGCGGCTTCGAGACCCTCGGTTTCGCCGGTGGTCGCGCTGACACCTGGGAGGCCGATGAGTCCATCTACTGGGGTGCCGAGTCCACCTTTGTCCCCAAGGGTAACGACGTTCGCTACAACGGTAGCACAGACATTTACGAGCGTGCCGACAAGCTCGAGAAGCCCCTTGGTGCTACGCACTTTGGTCTCATCTACGTCAACCCCGAGGGTCCTGATGGAAGCTCTGACCCCAAGGCTTCTGCTCTTGATATCCGTACTGCTTTTGGCCGTATGGGTATGGACGATGAGGAGACTGCTGCTCTCATCATTGGCGGTCACACCCTGGGCAAGACTCACGGTGCTGTTCCTGCTAAGAACATTGGCCCTGAGCCCATGGCTGCTGACCTTGGAGAGATGGGTCTTGGCTGGCACAACAGTGTCAACGAGGGTAACGGTCCTGATCAGATGACCAGCGGTCTCGAGGTTATCTGGTCCACCACTCCCACCAAGTACGTTCCCTTTCTGCATTTCAGTCTCACTCTTACTAACAAATTTCAGGTGGAGCAACCACTTCCTCAAGTCTCTTCTCGGCAACAACTGGACCCTCGTCGAGAGCCCTGCTGGCCACAAGCAATGGGAGGCTCTCAACGGCAAGCTCGAGTACCCCGACCCCTTCGTCAAGGGCAAGTTCCGCCGCCCCACCATGCTCACCAGTGATCTCGCCCTCATCAACGACCCCTCGTACCTCAAGATCTGCAAGCGCTGGCACGACAACCCCAAGGAGATGAATGCTGCTTTTGCTCGCGCCTGGTACAAGCTTCTCCACCGTGATCTCGGCCCTGTTTCTCGCTACCTTGGTCCCGAGGTCGCTAAGGAGAAGTTCATCTGGCAGGATCCTCTCCCTGAGCGAAAGGGCGATATCATTGGCGAGGCTGAGATCTCCAGCCTCAAGTCCACTATCCTTTCTACTGATGGTCTTGATGTTTCTAAGCTTGTTTCTACTGCTTGGAACTCTGCTTCTACTTTCCGTGGAACTGACAAGCGTGGTGGCGCCAACGGTGCCCGCATTGCCCTTGAGCCTCAGGTCAGCTGGGCCAGCAACAACCCTAAGCAGCTCAAGCAGGTACTCTCTGCCCTGAAGAAGGTCCAGAAGGACTTCAACGCCAAGTCCGGTTCCAAGAAGGTCTCTCTCGCTGATCTGATTGTCCTCGGTGGTGTTGCTGCTATTGAGAAGGCTGCCCAGGCTGCTGGCTTCAAGGACGTCGAGGTTCCTTTCACTCCTGGCCGTGTTGATGCTACCCAGAACCAGACCGATCTCGTTCAGTTCGGTTACCTTGAGCCCCTTGCTGATGGTTTCCGCAACTACGGACATGGCACTGCCCGTGCTCGCACTGAGGAGATCCTTGTTGACCGCGCTGCTCTTCTTACCCTTACTCCTCCCGAGATGACCGTCCTCGTCGGTGGTCTCCGTGCCTTGAACGCCAACTACGACGGCTCTTCCAACGGTATTCTCACTGAGAAGAAGGGCCAATTGACCAACGACTTCTTCGTCAACCTTCTCTCTCCCGCCTACTCATGGGCCAAGAAGGACGACCGTGGTGAGCTCTGGACCGGCACTGACCGCTCCACCAAGTCCGTCAAGTGGACTGCCACCCGCGCTGATCTAGTCTTCGGATCTCACGCTGAGTTGCGTGCTATCTCTGAGGTCTACGGTAGCGCTGATGCGAAGGAGAAGTTTGTGAAGGATTTCATTTCTGCGTGGACCAAGGTCATGAACCTGGACCGCTTTGATGTCAAGGCTGAGAAGTAGTGTTTTCTCAGTCACCTTTGACACTTTTTCTCCATTTACATATTTCTTCATTATATAGTATATTCATTGAACTGTTCAAACTGCTCTAACGTGTAACATTGTGAACACCAGAACTCCTTATTTCCTGATGCGACCTCGATCTTGAACAAATGCTTACGGGCACGTGACAATCTCATCTCATCCCAATCTCATCAGCAACCCCGCAATACTGGATAATCTGCTGATTTCACTCTCAACACCACGATATGCAGAATGGGGCAACTGCAGGACCTCCCGGATGAGATACTCGCTGATATCTTTATCCTGATATGCGATTCAGATCGCCTCGCACTTTTCCAAGTCATATATGTCGATAAGAGACTTCATAGAATCGCCTCACCACTTCTCGCCCGCCATTGGCCGTTTTATCCCGGGATCGTACACAAACAAGCACCTGCTCACTTTGCGTTACATCTTGTTCGAAACCCCCACCTCCAAAGCAATGTCAAATCGATAGTCTTCGATGAACTGATTCGTATCGAAGAAGATGACCCATTGGTTGGTGCTGACGGGCTTGATGAACTTGCCGTAGCAGCTCGTCAACGGTTTCCAGAGCTTGCCAAGGACCCTGGCTGGTGCGAAGGACTAGTCGGTGCAAAGATAGACCCGGTAGCAGCACTTCTCCTAGTTCTATGTACCAGAATCGAGAGCCTCGACGTTACGATTCCGTACTATCAAGAGTCAGGACTGCTGGTGTTAAGCCTTGTGTCTTTGGCTCTTCGGCATAATGGCCCCCAAGGGCCATTGGAGAACCTTAAACTCGCTGTGGTCAGATGGTACGACGAAGATGACCCTGGAAACATTCAATGTGCGGCACCCTTTTTCTATCTTCCGAATATCAAAACTCTTGCTCTCTCAGCGTTATATGACGAGATACCGATCAAAAACATCTCCGATGAGAAGGACCGCAATGAATATACTAGGCTGAGCTTGGATCCTGATATTTACGAGACACGGTTTCCTGCTGGGACTTCGCCAGTTGAGGAGTTGTTCTTGGAGGCCGCTTGCCTTACTGACCAAGGACTGCTCACTGTTGTTAGCGCCTGCAAACGACTGAAGAAGCTCGTCTTCACTTGGAGAAACCCCTCCAGAATGAACGAGGATGGACATAACAGCCTCAATCTCACTCGACAAGCGTTGCTCCTCCATGCAGCATCTTTAGAGGAGCTCGCGTTCGATCTTATTACGCACGGCTTCAGGCACGACCCGGCTTCATTGGAAAACGCGTCTCAGTCGCGTTTTGAATGCCTCGAAGAGTGCTTTAAACAGATGATCAAGCTGAAGCGCCTCACCATGGATATTCATGTCCTCGAGTATCGTCATGTTTCCCGAAACGAGGAAATGGTGGATTGCTTACCGAGATCACTTGAGCATCTTGGTCTCGAATGCAATCTCGCGAATTATCAGCCACAGGTTCTGCAGTATGTCGAAACACTGTGTACATTGTTAAAGGCCTGTGGCCCTGGTAATCGCCTTTGTGCGCTGAAAACTCTGGAGATATGGTTGTTTGTGTTCGGCGGCATAGATGACGATATATATGAACCAGTCAACGAGCTAGCGCGGGATAAAGGCATCAAATTCACATTTACTCACGGATCTCATGAAGGGGGTAGTGCGTGGGAGAGAATGGGTATGATGCCTAACCCTTATCCTCCTATTGTCGACCCTCCAACGGGGCCTCAGTGGGCATGATGGTGCTGACTGATTCTATTGACGAAAGTTTGGATTCAGAGAATTATATACATGAGAATGTATATAAACATTCATCACAAGCATGATAAAAGACACTGGCCCGAGTGCAGTTGCCTCGGCTGTAACCCTGCAACTGAACTTTCATCACGCACCCAATCTCTAGCATGTTGCAGATTTACGAGACATTTCTATCTTAAACCCATCTTTCAGTAAAGTATAACGGGTTGTGGGCATTTTCCGACCTGACTGGTGACGTTACATGGCAATCACCAGAATGTCAATATCCCTTATTGTATTCCTTGCAAAGAAAAGTCTGTGTAACAGCTGGGCTTCCATCGGCCTACTTGTTCTGTTTCTTAGACAGCTCACAAGAGACGTAGCCGGATGGCGTTGGACTTAGATAGATCGACGTAAAGGGCAAGATCTACTCCTTATCCTTCATATGGAGATTCTCCTGCTCCAGAGCCTGCTCATCATCCGCTGCAAACTTACTTCTATGCCTCAATCTTGATCCATACCCCAAGAATAAGAACGGTGTGAACGCAAACAAACTAGCCACCGCCGCCAAGATGCTTGTTGCAACATTACTGCCCAACCCCGTATACATCTGATGCGTGAAGAGAGGAAACACCGCAGCAGTCAGCGTACGCGTCAAGCTAATGGCACTGACAGCGCTAGCAGCATGTTCGCCATAGCTATCAGTGGCGTATCCGAAAAGCACATAACTAAAATCATTGGCACTGAATCCGATCATCACCAGGCCAATCATGCTGATAGGCCAAGGAACATTCGTGACCCGTGGGGGAATGGTCCAGGCGAAGAGCCACAAACCGACAGCAAGAGATGGTGCTGCAATTGCAAACGACGTGATCTTACTCTCTGGGAGGATGCGTCGGTGAGTTCTGCGATATTTCTTGTATATATGTGCGTCGTAGATCCGAGGCAGGATATTGATCACCTCGCCGATTACGATGGCAAGGAATGCGAGACTGGAGCTGTTTTGTGAAAAGTTGAATGGCGGCGCGGTGTAGACAATGGTCAATGATTCTGTCAAGCCGTAGATGAGACCGAATGCGATGGCGCATAGTACGGCGCAGAAGAAGACCAGGGGGTCCGTGACGAGGAACTGCAAGGGTCTGAAGAGAGCGTTCTGCGCAAAGGATGCCACTGTGAACTTTTCTCCATCTTCATTGCTAGACTTGACGTCTTCAATGCCGGTCTCTTCCCGTATGTCTTTGACAATCTTGTCGAGTAACTGGTTTGCGTTTGACTCCTTTGTAAAGATGCATGCAAAAGCTGTGACACCCATGACGATTGTAGAGATGTAGTATACCCAGCGCCTAATTCAATGTCAGACCAGAAAGCATCTCGATGACTTCTTGACTTACCAGCCTATGCTCGACGTGACATACGTCGAGTAAATAGGGCCAAGTGCCAGGCCCAGCATACCAAGGATCGTATACACGTAGACGACCCAAATTCTATGCTCAGCATTGTACATGTCATCAAAGTTGCCAAAAGCGACGGTTGCGGGAATTGCCGCAGCCACGCCTTGGAAGAAACGGCCGAAATACACGCCGATTATCGACGGTACCGCGGCTACTATGACTGAAGATACGCAGAATATGGTTGCTGCAAGGATATATATGGTTCGTCGTCCGAATACCTCCGAGATGGGCGAGCAGAAGATGCTACCTATTGTTTGACCTAGCAGGTATCTGTTCTCAAAATTAGCAAGTATTAACGCTCTGGCCAGGCAAATATTACAAGGTGACAAAGACGAAATAGGCCATCGTTCTGCTGACACCATACTCTTCTCGTGCTGCATCTGCAGTAGCCGTCTGTAACATTGTTAGCAGATGTATACCAGTAATAGATTCCAAACTGACCCCGGAGGAGCTGATAGCCGTCATGTACATCTCCAACCAGCATATCAGAGCGGCAGTGTATGTCTTCGTTCCCGATTTCCAATTCCGGGGGTGCTGGTCAGCATCTTCATCCCAGCAGATGCGATTGTCGCTGTCGACATGGACTCCCTTGCCTTTCACAGCATCTCCAAGTAAGCCTTTGTTTGCCATCGTGCTCTCCGGAGATATCTGCGTAGGTGACTGAGAACTAATCATAAACTGGCTAGTCTGGCACGATGTCTGCGGCAAAAGAGTTGCTGTCAATAACCTCTGTAGTCCCAAAATCCTGAGCATGTATTCAGGAAGATCGAGGGAAAGAAGGTCAAAGGGACAGCCTAGATAGGGGGCACATCAGAACCCTTGCATCGGGTCCCCAGACGATCGATCTGGCGGGCCGCAGCCGGATTAGTGATCGATCGGCTATGTAGGCATCATCTCTCTCGACTCGTCTTTCAACGCTCAAATCCAATCATAAACTATGGATGACGTTGAAGACTTTTGCTCGTTTGGAAAATATCCCGATAGTTTAGTGTCATCTATTTTTGAGACGGGTAGATCTCAGCCGGGGCCTTTTGCAGACTAACAATTGCGCGTGTAAGCTGGAGCTAAACATTGAGAGATCAATGACGCCGTCAAATATCAGCATCACCACATATCCCTTCCGAGACCCTTTGTGAAACCACAGAAACTTTGTGACAGGATGCATACCTAGCATTTCTCTCATTTTTCCGTTAAACTATCTTGTATTGAATAGGCTTGAAGCTACCGCCATTAGACTTGCCAGCTGAACACGCAGTGATCGCAACAATAAGGTCCATCTCCGCGACAAAGTCGATGTGATCACCAGCCTTACTGATAGGCGGCTCCACCGTGAACTTGCCCGTCTTCCCGTCCACAGGCACGTTCATGAAGCAGTTGAACGCGCAAGGAATGCGATCCGGCGCGATACCATGTTTGCCTAGCGCAAGGGAGAGGTTGCCGAAACAGCCGTGATGGGGCTCCTTGTCGCCGTAAATGATGCGGAAGGTATCTTTTGAACACGGCGTAAGCAGGAAGTCATGGCGTCCGCAAGTGTCGTCGACGATTTTGAGCATGATGTTGCTGCGGTTTGAGTAGAGTGGGTGGTTGGTTGTTAGATATATGGTGTCTGCGTAGTCAAATGTACGACCGTTGGATATGACCTCGTCTGTGTCGTGTCGGTTGAATGCCACGAGGTCAGAGACTTGACCGCCTTTTGGATCGATTACTATCAGACGTTGGCCTTTGTTGACGAAGAAAGAGGTTCCTGTCCGCGGTGCGAGTTCGATGATGCCATCGGGTAATTTCCTAGTATCCTCCATTCCGGGAGTTCGGCAAAGGCTGTGATCCGTTGAGTATGGTGGGTTGAGCCTTTAAGGTGTATAAGCGTCAATCAAACGGTAAATGTGAAGTCGTTATAGACACGGGCTCGATATTGTGGTACGAGATATTCGATGTCTTTGTAGTGTTCAGCATCCTCATAATCGACAGATTACCATAACATATCGTAATATTCACCACGGCTAGTTTTGCTCTACTGCAAGCGTCACGTCATTTGATCTAAAAGCTATCCCTAACTAAGCCTTGATCTCATAAAATGGCTCTACAGCTTGCCTTTCATCTAGCTGAGATCATCTGCTTGGGCCTGGTCAATCAGCTGGGTCGCTTAACCCATAGCAGCTGACTTACATACTAGCTGTGACGAGTATTACGAGATCTCACGGTAATGGTGATCAGATGGTGACAGCAGCATTCCGTTGTCGATGATGCGACCATATCAGGGCATGACCTCAGCGGCTCATGCTTCCACTTCCGGGAGTATCCACTTTTCCCCGGACTTGATCTGTCATCCCTGTGCATTAGCATCAAGCGCTGAACAATCTGGGGGAGCCCGTAGCAGACGGCTGCACCGCTAAACTGCAGTACAATGGAGTGCTCTACACCCTTACCAGATGACAAGGTGAAAGCTCAAGTCGGACAATTCCTGGGGTTGATAGACATGACAACCGCTGCTTGCATCGGGCACTTTACCTCGAAGTGATTTACAGCTTCTGTACCCATCGGAGGAAATGTTCCGGTCGGGATCCATGTGTGCATCATCGCTTGGCGCATACATCATGTTGATTTCATTAGTCCTACCCGTAACTACACAATGTCAGCAATAACCATGACGCTATCAGGGGTTTTGTGTCACGGATCTTTCCCTGAAGCCTGACAGTCCGACCGAAGACTAGCGTTGAACCTGGCATTTCAGTCAAATCACGTCAATGACATCTGGCCTATACCCTGTCGTGTTGGTACTATGCACGCTCTCACCTTGCCACTATGTTATTACATATAAGTTCAGCCTTCTTCCACTTAAAATTGATGCCGAACTAATTCGCGAGCGTTGGCCTGAGATACCTCTATGACGTACTATTCTCACATATCCTCATTCTATCCTCATCATGCAACTTGCGATCAGTGCCATCATATTATTCATTACCGTCAGTGCAGTGGCCAGACTAATACAATCTCGAAAGGCCTCTATCAGTCACTTCATAAAGAAGTTGAGATTTCTCACGACTGGTTCCAAGCTCGGGACATCTGCGTCGAAACAGGAAGAGGCCGCACTACACACCGATGACGCTAATGAAACCCGATCATCTTCACTGGCGGAACTGCTGTCGAGGTCCGTGACTAACTAATCCCTTGTCCTTGCAAGACTGACCTACCATCAGAAAAGAAGTTGAGACTCAATTCGACAAGGATACTTGGCAAGGCCTAGCATACCAAGATTTCAAAGGCACAATACTGGCAAAAGGGAGTGGCATGAAGACCTTTCCTTGCGTATACGCCACCATGGGATATCGATCAAACGATCATCGCTATGTGTTCCTCGAGTCGGACAACCCTTCTGAGCCTCGTAATGTACGCAAGGTAGCCCTGGCTCTGACTGAGTATCTTCGCATATCAACCTCTCTGGGTCCAAATACATCCCTCGTCATCATCGGCGCCCCCTCCGAGAAGCAGCGGACCGTCGAAGAGCATAACAGTACTTTCTGGGATATGCTTCGAGGCCTTCGTATCTGCGATCCAAGGCCTTGGCCAGAGGATATCCCGCAAGACACAGAGGATGCTAGGTGGACTTTTTGCTTTAATGGAGAGCCGGTATTCCCTGTCATGTTAACGCCGGCGCATCAAAAGCGGTGGAGCAGACATATGAGCGTGCCAGTGATTGCTTTGCAGCCGAAATGGGTGCTGGACAATTTGTTGGGAACTCCTGAGAAGCGAAAGGCTGCACAAAGCAAAGTTCGCAATCTGTTGCAGAAGTACGATACGATAGGTGTCAGCCCAGATCTGACCGCTTACGGTGCAGTTGGGACTAGTGAGGCCCGTCAGCTGTGTCTGCAGGACAAGAACGAATCGGTTCAATGCCCATACCGAAACTTTGATAGCTAGGATGATCGAAATATAGATAATAATAGAGTTCTTTTCATATCAAGTCATAACCGGTGATGCGAAGCTTCAATCAGGAATCAGCATTTTGACGAGGTGTCAGAGCTGACGAGGAGCCTCAAATGAAGCTGGAATCTTTCTCGATCAGCTTGGTCACAAATCGAGATATTTTTTATTATACACGGCAGCAAGCTGTAAGTAAAGGTACGATTTTCAAGCTCCTCAGAGCTCTGATATCACTTTCATAAGGTAAGCAGACATTAGAATGCCAGTAGGTCTGATTTGAACGAGTGTCTGTGTATATAGGTATGATCACTGTTGCCACGGAAAAGGCTCTAACGCGGCAATGAAACGTTGAGTATTAATCTTTTATCTT
Organism: Fusarium pseudoanthophilum; assembly: GCA_013395995.1. Taxonomy (NCBI): domain Eukaryota; kingdom Fungi; phylum Ascomycota; class Sordariomycetes; order Hypocreales; family Nectriaceae; genus Fusarium; species Fusarium pseudoanthophilum. The sequence goes on along the minus strand of JAAOAR010000060.1, from coordinate 34,655 downwards.
TGAGTGAACAAGCCTTGTTCCCATGTGCGGCAACATATCAGTTTGATATATTGTAAATAATAATATATCATCATTTTAATAAAAATGTACTACAAGCTCTTAATCCAGCCTATATTATAGCTCTATAATATCTATTACTGTTTATTATATAACTATTGTCCTTTCACTTTTGCAGGCTTCCTGGTATATGAGATTTTATAGACAAAGGCTAATCGTATCAGCTAGAGATTTTAAGTATGTTATCTAAACTACAATTGCATTTCAAAGTCATATATATCTACCAAGTTGCTACAAAAGTAAAGACATTGCTTGGAATAGCTTTGAATAAATACGGGAGACTAACTTTGCTAGTTATAGGTATGGTCCCGGTCACTAATTGCCAATTCGTCTTGTCCTGTCGTCAGTAGGGTATACAAGCCTTTCTACTTATATTACAAAGCTCTCATTCACCAGCTCATGGAATCGCAATGCAACTTCATCGGGGCTGTTCTCAAAATCACAAGCACTACCCAAACCACCCTCTAGGCAAGTTATGCACGAAACAATTAGCTGCGATAGTGTTGTCCCCATTCTTGACGGAACCTCCTCCCTCGCTAGCTCGAGTAGGGTTTGCTGCATAAGCACCGGGGCAGTCAACTTTCTAAGAAACCTAGCTGGATCCATGGTCCCGGGTGTGATGTGCCCAACTTGGACAGCGGCATTTATGTATCGTTGGGATAGCTTGGGGCAATCTCCGGACACTATAAAGCTTTCCCAGAGCGCAACTTCCAGGAGAACAACTCCCAAGCTGTAAAGGTCATGACCAAGGTTGTAGCGGGTTTGAGGTTGCAGACCTTGACGGTGAGGGTGCCGATAGATATTTTCTATCCACTCTTGCGCACCGCGTCGAGTGGACAGGTCATCGAAAGTACGAAGCATGAGCCAGTCGGTGAGAAAAGGACGGCCCAATTGCTTGCGTCCAGGTGCAATTTGACCATGGAGTTCGTCGGTCTGAAAGAGTAGAACGTTCTCGGGTCGGATGTTTTTGTGAACGAAGCTAGAGGTATGGACCGAGAACACTGCACGGCAGAGGTCTCGGCATAGCTCCAACCTAGCTTCTAGAGGGTAAGGGATCCGGCCGTTCATTGTGCTACCGATAATTTCAGATAGAGGCAAGGGGGCTGAGAAAGAAATAGGCACTCGAAACACCAGTTCGACTCCATTCCGTCTTCGATGCCCAATACAATCCAGGATTCCCACGTCATGACGGGAGCTGCCCAGTTTAGTCGCCACTTGAGCAATGGACGCTTCGTCAACATCGAGTGCGCGCCTCTCAACCAGAACGTTAATCACCTGAATGCCAGCATTCGACGCTTTGAACTCACCCTTCCCAAGAAGGAGGAGCTTTGATCCGGACACAGGAACCAGATCCTCGCCGTCGCCTTTGTTGAAGATGGTTAGTTCCTGGTCTGAGAGTAGCGGACTCCTCTGAGTCAACCTCTTTTCCATTTCAATTAATTGGATTAATTGCACGAAGTCTGTCTGCCAGTGATGGAACTTTTTGGCGGCCTTGGCGAGCCTCCTCTCGCCAATTACAGAGAAGTAGAATCGCTTGAGAGCGCCGTCTTTGTCATAGAGACTCTCGACCGCTATGATGGTGGAGGTAATGGCTGCCTGGAGACGCTGTAGGTAGCCGTACAGACTCTCTCTTAGCCTGGGATCCAGGCCTTCACTCCGGCTAGCCCACTCAGCCAAGCTCACGTTGAGAGTCAGTTTTCCCTGGCCTAGGTCTCTGGCAAGTAATGATATCTCTTGCAGAACCTGTGGTGCGTTTCTATATTTGGTTGCTATCCCGGCAAGTTGTTCCAGACCTTTGGTCAGAGTTTTCAGGAACTCGGGGATGGCGATGCCAAGCGCCACAGCTGAGAGGATGAGCTCGGCCATGGTTCAAAGTGCTCACGGCTCGAGATCAAACAGTGGATGGATGGCTTCAGAAGTCTATCGATCAGTGAAGCGAGAGGTTGAGATATTTTTCAGCCTAACGTTGGGCTACGATGGGCCAAATGAGGGGTATTTCTGTTGTTTCAATCCGTAACTACTGGCATGCAGCCTGATGATATCTTATGTCAGCATGATCTGACATGCAGAGGCGGAGCAAACACAGCCAAGGCGTAATTGTTGGCCAAGGTTGGTGCACCGAGGCTTAGACGGCCACAGCCAGCTGTACTGGTTCCTACACATACGAAAGCTGTGTCATGTAATAACCCCGGTATGTAAATTGTCTATCTCTACCTTAATTCGTAATATTCCTCGCTTGCGACATTAATTGCGACAGTGGCAGCGGTCGCGGTGCAACTCGCTGGAATAACCCTAGTGGGTTTCGACCAACCTTCTTGACCACTTGATGTTTTAGCCAATGTAAGGGCTTCATCCTACTCTTCCCCGCCTCCTTCAAGATGTGAATCACCTCTTCACATCTGGGTTCTTGCTTGGCCAAATCCATAGGCGTAAACCCGTGTACATCCCGTTCATTCAAGTCCGCCCCATGCTCCAATAGCACCCTAACCACTTCAGCTCTTCCACTTATGACTGCCCTGTGGAGAGGTGAGCGTTGGCCATCCCAAATATCAATCCTGGCGCCATGGGCTAGAAGAAGCGATACGGCTTTGACATGTCCTACAAGCCCTGCTGAATGGAGTGGAGTGCCAGAGGTGATGCAATTTGCGTTGACATCTGCACCGTGCTGAATAAGTATCTCCATCCCTTTTATCCAGCCTGAGCGTGCGGCACTATGGAGAGGATTGCTGCGCTTGCTACACATGCCGCTCTTCTTGCCTTGGTTGACTGAAGGGGGATAGATGTTGGGATTGGCCCCGTGCTCCAAGAGTGCTTGCAACACTTCTTCATCTTCCTCGTCCACGGCAACATGCAGTGCTGCCATGTCGACATCGGCTGATCTGGATCTGTTTGTCTTGTTACTCTGAAGGATCAACTTGACAGAACCCAGATGTCCGGACTGCGCAGCAAGTTTGAGCGGTGTCGCTTTCCTGTCGTTCGTGGCCGTTGTGTCTGCTCCGTGGTACTGCAGCACTTGAATAACAGCCACCTTACCCCCACTGGCTGCCAGATGCATCGGAGAAGAGCCATTATGTGTGTTACGAGCCTCAACGTTCGCCCCCTTCTGGATCAGTAATTCAGCTGTGAGTGCTTGGCCTTCTCTTGCGGCCCAATGCAGAGGAGTGTCGCCGTTATTGTCCGCTGCATTGACACGAGCACCATGTTTGATAAGGGTCTCCGCTGTGAGTGCATGTCCTCTACAGGCTGCCTCGTGTAGGGGAGTTTGGCCATCGATGCCTGTGACCGCAGCATTGGCATCGGCTTTGTGTCGGAGGAGAAGTTGAACCATTTCTTGGTGGTCTTCAATAGCGGCAAAGTGTAGAGCCACGTAGCCATCGATGTCTTCGGCATTCACATTCGCTCCATGCTCAAGAAGAGCCTCGACAATGGGCGTACGGCCTTGGTGAGATGCTAGTTGAAGGGCGTTCCAGTGGTTGTCGCTGAATATCTCTGGGTCTGCACCTCTCTCAAGAAGAATAACAACCGTCTTAAGATCGTCGTCCAGTGTTTCGTCTATGCCATCATCACCATCATCGTCGAATCGGGTTGGCTCTGGAAGCATACGTTCATCTTCGCTTTCAGTTTGAGTGCTTTCCTCATCATACTCTCCATCATCTCTGCCAACAGCCAAGATTAAAGCGGTCTGTCCTCCCGGCCCACGATTATTCACATCAGCTCCACTATCCAACAGAAGCCGTAATATATCATGGCAGTTGACCATTGCAGCATAATATAGCGGGGGCCCTGCTTGATCTGAAGCGCAGCCATTGATGTCCGCTCCAGCTTTCAGAAGCATGCGAACAACATGCTCCTGGCCTCTCGCTGCAGCGAGACTCAGCACGCTTAGACTGTCTTCCGCTCTTTTGTGAATATCCGCGCCATGGTCAAGCAATACTTTGACCACATCCGCGTGTTGCTCGTCGATTGCGCGCTGAAGCGGTGTTGCACCGATCCCATCGCATCTCTCTATGTCGGCACCGTGGTCCAGAAGCAGCTTGACGATATCTGCGTAACCCTCTTGCGCAGCAATGGACAGTGCGGTGCGATGGGAGCCATCCGCTAACTCTTGGTCAATCTTAGTCGTGGGTCGCGAGAGCAGGGCTTCCACAAAGTCTTTGTAGCCACAGTACGCCCCGATATGAATCGGTAGCAACTCCTCAACTTCGAAGTCGATGTTCCAGTCACAGATCTCGACTAGAAGCTCAACGTCATCAAACTCCTCTTTTTGAGCTGCTGCCTCGACAATGGCAGCGAGTCCATCTTGACAGATTAGTCGCGACAGTGGTTCCAGAAGGCCGCCTCCATTCTTCCGTTCGTTCGCGTAGGTTATAAGCTGCCCAAGAACGTCTGAATCCTGACTCCGTATCGCTGCAACCAATGCGTTCGTAAAGGTGTCGGGTTCGATAGTTATCGATCCTTTCATCGCTCCTGTATCCCCATTCATGTTGCTATGCCCATCAACAAGCGCTATGGGAACGTCGTCCTCAGCTACGATCCTTGATACTGATCGCTCCCTTTGCAGATGGGGATCCATAACAGCTCCCGGTATATGCAGTAGAGATTTATCCCTACTTAGAATCCAGGAAAACGTGTCCAAACATTCTTCCTCTATTGCGACATTTAGAGCTGTTTGCATGGTTCCATCCGGCTGCAGCCAGGAGGTTCGTGCACCAAAGAATACCAGCCAACAGGCGATGCTTTCTTGACGCAACCTAAGTGCCTGCAGAAGAGGGGTCTCCGGTGGTTCCTTCGACATGCGGTTCATGTCGGCTCCTCTCCTCAGTAGGGCGTTGACCATAATTTCCTGTTCGTGAGCAATTGCAAAGTGTAGGGCTGTGTAGCCTCTGGCATCTTCTGATGCATCGTCAATGTCGACGCCACTGTCAAGAATGAACTCAAGTCCTTTAGTTGCCCCGTTCATTGCTGCGTAGTGAATCGGTTTCAGTAGACCTGGGGGCTCGTCTGGCCGATCCTCCTGCTTCACAAAGTCATAGTAGAGCTTCGATGTCCGGGACACCATGTCGCTCCGCATCCTCAGTAGTTCCTCCGCGACACAGATATGGTCAGCCCTAATGGCATGTACAAAGGCTGTGTTTTCGCTTGAGTCTAGTGCCTCCGGGTCGGCTCCATGCTCGATAATGAGACGTACAACTTCGAGCTTTCCAAGGCTGGCAGCATAGTGTATCGGCCTCCAGCTACCTGGCCATTTGTCGCCCGCAGGATGGTGGTAAAGACGCGACACGGTTATGGGGAAAGCAGAGATGGCAAAATGGATGCAGTCCAGTTTACCACCTCGAATAGCATAGTGAAGAACATGTGATTGCGCTTCTTCATCGAGATGTATTCCATGCTTCATGATAAGCTCCATGCGGTCCCTTTTTCCGTTCCCGGCCACAATTTCCAACGGGCTCCAGCCATCCTTATCTCTCTGTGCAAGGAGGTCAGAGGCAGATGGATAGAGCTGTAGGAGTTGCTGCAACGTTTGACTGGTGCAGTATTGGGCTGCGTAGTGAAGAATGGGGTTCGTGGCTGATGCGCCCATCTCTGCACCGTGCTCATGTAGCATTTTTAGACGATCTTCTTGTTGGTCTTCAGCCCATATGGCATAGTGTATAGCTGTGTGGCCCTTCAAGTCCTGTGCTGATACGTTTGCACCGTTGTCGAGCAAGAAACTCATGGTGTCAAGACTTCCATGCCTGGAAGAAAGCATCAAAGCAGATTCCCCGCGCGTCCCTTGGGCTTGAATATTCGCTCCGAGTTGTTGTAGAAGCTGAATAATCTCCCAGCCACTTGGGGATCCATCACAGGCAGCCCAGATAAAAGGTGTCCTCTTTCGATTATCCAGCGAGTCCATAGCTACACCATGGCCCAGCAACAGTTCAATAGCGTCCAATTTTGTCCGGCTATTGTAGTCACCCTTCACCACTAGGTGCAACGCTGAAGACCCGTCTTCATCCTTGGCATTGGTGTTGACGCCTTTGTCCAATAAGAGTTGCATACTTTGCATGTCTCCATTCACTGCAGCGACTAACAGCGGTGTGCGGTCCTCCGATTGTGTTTCTTCTCTTGAAACGTTCCAGTCAAGTAGAATCTGAATGACACTGTAGTCTTTTGTTTCGATCGAGGAGCAGAGCAACAGTCCTAGAAGCTTGTTGATACCGACAGGTAGAGAACCGCCCAGATCGCCTTCCATACACTTGAGGATCAACAGCGTTACACCCTCGTTCTTTGCTTCCATAAGTGCCGATAGGTAAGCAGGCCACCCATCGTCAAGTGGACAACTTCCCGCGCCATGCTGCAGCAGGAGCTCAACAATATCTTCCGAACAGTCAGTCGCTACAGCTGCCAGTAGGGGACTTAGCTCATCCCGGCCGAAAGATAGCGAGCAATCAGCCCCAGCTTCAAGCAGAAGCTCAATGCTGGATTCATCGCCAATCAAGACGGCAAGAGCAAGCGTACTTATGAGGACTGCATCTTCTGCGTCCAACTTGGCTGCAGCGTCGATATCGGCCCCTTTCTGTAAAAGATGCCTGGCAATCTCTATGTTTCCCTGTAGGATTGCGTGGTGAAGAGCTGTCAGCAGAAGCGGTGTCATTCCATTGACTTCAATTTCGAGTTGTGCCAGAGCTTGCAGGACTCGACCACGAGCTTGCCGGCCGTGCTGTAAATAAGTTTCGATTTGGTCTCCGCTCGAGTCGTCAAATGGGACATAAGTCTCAACGTCAATTCCTTGTTCTATGAGGTACTCCATAGCATTCCAGATTCCATGTCTTGTTGCCCAGTTGAAGGCTACCTCCTTGGAGAAGGACGAATCGGAAACTTGGAAGCCCCCCCAGCGAAGAAGATTTTTCGCCTCAAAGTTTTCTTCAAATAGTGATTCTTCTGCCAGGGGTATAATTGCAACCTTGTCTTGATCGTCGGTGTCAGATGAATTGGAATGATGGGCGACTCGTTCGATGCTAGCTTCAGGGCGTAAGTGGTGAGTTGGATCGTCTGCTTGCAGAACATCGTCATTCTCGGAAGCATCGAAAGAAGCATCGGCGTTTTGAAAGCTAGACGGAGATGGATCATGGACTCTCCGAATATTCATGTAACAAGCCGATGCCCACTCAAATACCTGTGGAGCGTCTGGTCTTTGAGATGGATCCTCGGAGAGGCACCTCGCAACGAAACTTTTGAGGCTGTTTGAATAGTGTGAAGGGATTAGACGCACGTCAGCTGCCGGGCTTTCGGGTAGTAGCCTCAGTGTGGAGATCTCGTAGACAAGACCTAGATCTGTAAGCACAGTCTTATGGTCACATCAGCGGCCTACAACTTACAGCCCAGAGAATAGATGTCGGATCGGCGGCTCCATCTGATGTCTCCAGTCGCTTCATGGTTGATGATTTCCTGTCTACTTATTAGAATGTTCTGATGAGCTATTGTGGGTAACAAACAGGGGCAAGATAGGCTCGTGTTCCCACAAAAGTAGATATAGTATGCTCCAGGTCCAGAAATTTGGCAAGCCCAAAGTCACCGAGCTTGACAGTCAGCAGATCATTAGCCGACGAAACAAACACTAATAATAAATAAAGATTAATTCTTTAAAAACTCCAAACTGTGAGGAAAACGCCAAAACCTACCATTAGCAGGCTTAAGATCACGATGTAGAACTGTACGGAAATTCGGCCGTGGAACGGTACTCGACGCGGTATCACCAACGGTTGGGTTCCACCCAAAATGACAGTAAGTCAGCGCAGACGACAGCTGAATGATGACATCCCACACAGTTGATTCTGGCAGATGAGGGTTCGGTATGGAACTGATTAAAAATGAGGGCCACATAAGAATGTCGTAGAAACAGAAAATGGGTATGTCAGTATGTTACCTTCGTTCCTTGATGTAATCCTTCAGATTTCCACCACCGCATAATTCCATGTAAATTCTTGCCTCATCATTGGTCGTTTCGAAGTCGACATACTGAACAATGTTGGGATGTTGCAAGCTTCGGAGAACATGGTATTCATGTTGTGCGTCGCCGATGGAGGGCTCATGAAGGCCAGGAATGACTGTGATGACCTTGCAAGCAAGCTCCTAAGGAACAGTTAGCCCACCGAAACCTGCATTCAACCCAGCTGGGATAAGCATACAAGGCCATCCGTGCATCTCCGCACTTTTTTCACAACGCCAAATCTCCCTCGTCCAATGACGCATATCTCTTCAAACATTGAGCTTGACATTGCAAATGGCGATGGATCAAGGAAAAGGAAGAAGGAAAAGGTTCCCCGCGAGCAGACCCTTGAAGATATGCGAATTTACTAGAAATCAGGCTGAGGCTGTGCAAAAAACATCATGCAGGCGCTTAGGGGAGGCCAGAGAACGAATCAAGAATCACCATGCTTACAGCCGCTGGCCTGCGCCTCCAACATCTGCAACACGCCTAATTAGATCCCATACGGTGACTAAAGAAAATTCAAGGCTGGCCCCCAAGCATGCAAGCCACGATTCGTATATCAGCTATTTAAAGAACATAGGTATTACTTGGTCGCTCGTTGCCGCACATATACGCTCTGTCGACTGCGAAAGAATTGCACTTCTGGTTTAACCTGCATAACAAATGCCCGGATAGAGTGACAGTATATAACGGTCTGCCTAATTGTTACACCAGAATCAATAATTAGGCTGAAATTAAAGTAAGTAATCACGAGTAGGGTAATAATTAAGTCCTAACTTTACCTTTTTTCTCTTTAGATTTTTTATAAGTTTGAGATTTTAATTATAAACGGACATAAACTTAAGTATATTATTATATGAAAAACTGACAAGTCAGTCTTTCCCTAACTACAGAAATTTGCGTTCACAATTATGGCGAGGCAACATATGTCTAGTCTTTTATTGCAAGTCGAACCTAGCCACTATTAGAATTCATTACCACGTATGATGGATCGATATAACTTACCTCTTTAGCAGTATCATAGTCAAACATCCATTTATCAAAAGGCAAAGTGTTGAATGGTGCATTTCCGTCTCCTACGCCCATAGATAATGCTCTCTGCTCGTCAGTCAACTCAGACCCCGGAGGCTTGCCAGAGTTGTACAGCTTGTAGTTCCACGTCGACCCATTCTGAAGTCTCGTTACCCGAGGAATGCGAATCTTCTCCCAAGCCTCGATTATCTTCGGCAAGTCTCTGATGCTCTCGGAGAACAGAATGGACAAAGCATCTATATCTTCCACAATAGAGCTGGATCCTTCCGCCAGGTTCGGAAGCATGGCATGCGCTGAGTCTCCAAGAAGAACCAACCTCCGCTTCGGACTCGACCACGTGTCCAGTGGTTCCAGTCTAGCAAGGCGCCAACGAGAGCAGCTTTGCACCATGTCTGCCAGAGCAACGACCGTGGGGTTGAACGACGAGAAGAAACTCTTGACAACTTCGCTGTCGTCAGTAGCGTCGAAGAGCTTTTTCTCGCTAGCTTCGCTGTCTGCAGCACCTTGTTGAATCGAGAACATAATGTTGAAGAGGCCTCGATGGTGATTGTACTTGCCAATAGCATAACCACCGTGGCCAGCCCACATGATTCCGTTCTCAGACTCGGGCTGCTGACAGAGGGATTTGGTTATGTCGTCCTTGACGAGCATCTCGGCGGGTATTTCAGTTGGGTAATGCGTCGAAGGTGCCCGGATCACGGTGAGACGGGATTGGTCAACGTGAGAAAGAATTTGAGACCTCAGACGAGAGGATATCCCATCGGCTGCCAAGACCAAATCCGCCGTGACTCTGCTGCCATCCTTGCAAGTTGCATACGCGGCTTGATCATCTTCCTCGATAGTGACGATCTCTTTTCCAAAGTGCACCTTGGCTCCGGCGTTGCATGCCTCATCATATAAAACAGTCTGCAAGGCTTGGCGGTCAGTGGACCACTCTGGAAACTCGGAGTAAATCCCAGGATTGAGTGTATGCAACAGCTCGTTCGTGTTGCCATTCCGAGTTTCGTGCTCTTTGATTGGGGCAGTGACAGCTTCAAAATCTTCGCGCATCTGCCATCGGTAGAAACACCTGACCCCATTTGATCTCACAAAGATGGCTCCGCTCGCGGTAGATAGCGACTGGGATCTCTCGAAGAGGTCGACTTTGTGGCCGTCGCGCGCCAAGCGGCAGGCTGCAGTGAGACCTCCCAATCCTCCGCCTGCAATGACGATGCGTTGTTTCTTCATATGGATTAATGCTGTTAGGTCCTGCTGCAGCCAGCTCGGGTAGTGAAAGGTTGAGTGTGAATGTCTCCTAAGTTGACATGAAAAAGCCTCTTATAAACAAGGTGGCTTGACTTGTTCAGTGCAGGTGTTACGTCACATTAAACGTCGTTTCATGATCCCATTCATGGTAATCTCACCTAAGAAAGCGTTGCTGGAAGACCTCCCGGGATATCCGCGAGACAAGACGGAAGAACATAAAAAAAGAGTCGATGTGATAGAGAGAGAACAGATTAAAGGATGAGTCCAGTGCTTCTAGTCTAAGTAAATATATCAAGGAGATAAGTACAATTTTCCAACATTCCGGGGTCCCAGGCGTTTATTCTTGGTATCTTGACAAAATCCTCAAAGGATATCAACCATACTCCAATAAATGCCAATTCATCAATAATCCATTACATTCAGCCTCCAACATTTATCATTACATCATCGTATGTTCCGTCTCGTACGTGGGGGATATCTTGAGTAATTCACTCGATAAAGCCAATGATACAGAGGCAGATCTCAACGACCCTAAGTGCGGATACGAACGTTAGAAGAGACACTTTCGAGATGGGATAGATGGGGCTTACGTCGATACACAGGCAAGTGCCAGTGCGGCAATGAACAGTGGCTCCCATGTTTCAGTATCGTCATCAAGAGCGCTGCCTCCAGGCCACCAATCTCGGTACCATCCGAAGCAACCAAGGCAAGCAATCGATCCAAGGGTAATGAAGCAATGTATGACGAGGCTGAACGATGGGCGGATGGTCGGAAGGGTCTTGGTCACCGAGCAGACGAGTTCTATTAATGACCAGCAGAGCGCCGCGATGAACTTATTGGTTAGCCAATACCTTGATCGAGAGACGTAGCAGACTTACTGCAGGGCCAAGTATGCCAATAGCCTCAGCGTTCCTCGATGAAGGGATAGCTGCAACGACAATGCCCGAGATCGTAACACAAAGCGTTAATACTCGCAGAGCCAAACCGAGATTCCGGAATCTGGATGGCCTCTGTGGCTGAGAAATAGCGGTTTTGAGATCGTCGTCCGAGTCCATGTTTATTGATATGGCTGATAACAGAAGTAACAAAGCAAAGTTGACCTTCAACGTGGCCAGTCAAGGTAGTGACGCCATCACGCCTCTTTATGGGTTTGACAAAGGCAAAATAGGCTGACATAGAATACGTAAAAAGGTCATAAGACACGGGCGAAAGATTGCACCGCAGCTCCCAACGACTGATTTCCCAACATTTCCATATTAAAAATTTTATAATGACATGCCACTTTTTTAGCCTCATGACGCAAGTGTCACTGACACGTGAAGACGGAGCGCAAGGCTGGCGAAAGCCCGTTGGGTTTTTCATGTCTGGAGCCACGTGGGTATTCGCCGATAACTACAAATTAAGATCTACCTTGATCTTGCCTTGATTTATACAAGCTTTGAGGTATTTACTAACAGACGCTGATATGCAGGGACCCGCAAGTGTTAAATCGTCCATAGAGATAAACTCCGTTTTGATAGAGATGTCGGAATTGGGTTTAGCTTGCGAGACATGTCATGATCTAACTGGGTCTTGGGGAGCATGACTAACGATAGCTTCATGGCCATCACATGCTTGAGATGATTGCCTATTACGCAATTTGGAGGAATTAAGCTTTGATAAGAACTGGCACGGAGGCTCGGGAGAACTGCTACCGGAGTGCGAGGACACCGCGGGTCGGGGAGATCCGTCGGCGTTGCTGATGCGTGGATGACTTGTCGTTCCGTCGGAGCATTTTAGAGCTGAGCTTGCCCGATGTCAGATTAGGGCTGATTGTAACTACCGGTTTTAACTCCCGGCTTTCCAGCTGAGCCATATAAGAGCAGAGCGTGGGTCCGCGGCGGGTATTTTCATGTTAACTTACCCCGTGAGTAGTCCAGATTGTATGGTCAAGCTCTATGACCTGCGATGGCTTCTACCCAGTCCGGTGCGAAAATACAATGAGTCCGAGACCTGCAAGCCCTTTAGCCACTACAATAATCAATCTCATTTGGAAATACAGACAAAAATAAGCTCCAATATTCTATAATTCGTCCTCAATCAACTCGGTCACTAAGTGTTGAAAGCTATCTTGTCTCAAAAAACGACCACCGCTTTAGTACCCACCAAAATTTGATGCGATATATTGATGTTGCTGTTATAGGAGGTTCGATGAATTGGCTCAGTCGATCTGTTTTTAATTGAGAGACTTATCTTGGTTGAGGCTATGCGCATATTGCCTTCCAAAAGCTGAAGTTAGATGGGTTTTTTTTAGGTTCTCTCTGCCGGAATAAGCTCACAGCCACAAATCTCAACTGCAAATAGTTTTTTTTAGTGTGGTGGCTTGATATATCTCGCTGAGGCGTCATAAGCTTCAAGTATCAATCATTGGTTCAGTCAAATAACCATATTCTTGTGCCTAGCACGTTACAGTCTATCATGTCCAACAACAGCGTGCCACGACCTGGTCGAGCACGTGATATCGTTGCCTAATTCACGCCTCATGTCTCCGTAACTGGGCGAAACAATATCTCGCATCAAACTCTCAATCTCATGCATCAAGATCGCCATGACTCGCCTCAAAAATATCCCAAATGAGATCCTCACGATTATCTTCACACATCTCTCTGACATCGACCATTCCAGCATCTTCAACGTCACTCTCGTCAACAAGCACTTCAATCAGCTCGCCAGTCCTCTCCGCGTCCGTCACTGGACTGATGAAGGATACTACGGCTACTACGATGACATCGAGTACTACGACGGCGATTCGCTATGCCCACCAGCCTCAAGACTAGCGCTCGAGCTCTTGCGCCATCCTGAATACCGTCTACAAGTCAGGACTCTATCGTTTTCGTTTCCAGGCTTTAACAGAAGTAGTGGCCGCGATGCAGAGCGGAATGCCATGAAGCCTGAAAATCTCCAGATGCTCGCTAGGGCGGCTGAAGAAGCGGTTCCGACACTCGCCGAGTCAACAAATATATGTGCCCGTATTCTTGAAGGCAAGGACGACGCTATCGCTACTCTCGTCCTCGCATGGGCGACGAACTTGAGATGCCTCAGTATGACCATTCCTTCCTTTGATCCGACACCAGGATATGATGAGGGTCCTTTGGTCCTGCACTTTGCGAAACAACTGGCTCTTCGCTTTGACAACGAAGACGCGAAGCCACGTGCGCCGCTACCACTGGCCAAGCTTCGAGAACTCGAGTTTCGAAACGGGTACATCGACACTATTCTTGGGCTCAAGTTCCTAACACCGTTTCTCTACCTCCCCAATCTCAAGATCCTCAAAACTTACAGAGTTGGTGATCAAGATTACAACGATCCTGAGGAAGGGGTTCAAAACTATATCAAAGACAAATATTGCATGCCGTTTCCGAAGGGTACCTCGTCTGTTGAGTCTGTCACTATGAGAGAAACTAACTTGACGAGCGAGGGACTCGCAGATCTTCTTGGATCTTGTACCAGCTTGAGATATTTCTACCTTGAATTCTCATGGAATCTCGAGGACATTAAACGGAACTGGACCATACTAGCTAGGAGTCTGGTTAATCATGCAGCATATCTGGAGGAGTTGCATCTGTGTATTGATCACTGTGAAGTTGAGTGGGTGGGAGATACTGTTGACGGCGGAACAGGCGATTCTAAGACCATCGATTTCAATTGCTACCACCAACTCACTAGACTCGAAGTTCTCAGGGTTCCTATGCCTCATCTATATGGCCACGATCTAGGGTCACGTTTAGGACCTCTAGAGGCAAGTCCTGTGGGGTTGCCGGAATCTATCCAGCGAGTCAAGTTCTTGGACATGGAGTTGTGCTCTTATTCCCTATACCGTCCCGAGCATGAAATTTCACCCTTCTTGGACTTTGTCTTTAATCTCATCGGGGAGACGGGACCGCAAGGGAGATTGAGAAATCTTCATACACTGGATTGTATCGAAGCACTTTGTGACATCCTGAAGAGTGAAAGGATGCAAGAAATCAAGGACCTGGCAGAAGAGCGCGGGGTCAACATTCTCCTTTGTTGACGAAAGGCTGATAGAAATGGACGGAATATTGATGCACAAGTGCGAATAAATTACAGATCAGATTCATAATTTAAATGTCTACAGACCTTACAAACTGAGAACCAAGTCCTTCAACTTCTGGAAGTTGGGAGTTCCGTATCCAGTGGTAGGATCCCATCCAGCTGTGGCGTTCCATCGAGCACCAGGAACAAGACCAGATCCAGCGGGCTCGGGCTTTCCAGACTGGGTGTTGTTGCCATCACATCCAATAGCATAGCCACCGGTGATGTCAGTCAAAACCTTGGGTCCATGCTTGTAGATAAGAGGGTTCAACCAGCCCAAACTCTTCTTACCAGCCTTGAAGCGAGCATCGTTCAACAGACCAACGATAGCAGCCCAAACAGGAGCAGCAGCGCTGGTACCTCCACTTCGAGCCTGCTTACCGTTGTAGATAACCTCGTAGTCAGGAGCAACACTGTGTCCAGCGACATCAGGGAAACCTCGGCCCTCCCAGTTGGTGTAAGGACCGTAGTACTTCTTGGTCTCCTTGGAGACAGTCTTCATGTACTTCTTGATGGCCTTGTCCTGGTAGCTGGGCCGGGGGAAGTACTTGCTGAAACCACCGGAAGATCCCTCCCAGGCGATCTCGGGGGTGACGTCGACGGTACCACCAACGGAGGTCAGGTAGGGGCATGTGGCGGGGAAGATGGCGTTGAACTCGACAGTCTTGTAGTCGGGAGCAAGACAGCCGGAACCGACGCCAATGTCACCGGAGGAGAAGATGACGCTGATACCTCGGAGGCCAAGAAGACCGATCATATTGCAGGTGAGCTCAGCATACTCACGAGGGACGCTCTGTTCAGAGTTAGTTGGCACTTGTACGAGGAACGAGATGTCGGAACTTACGTCTTCTTCATCACCGTAGGAAGTGGAGATGACGGCAGGGAGGTGCTTCTGGCCCAAGAGGTAACGGAAAAAAGGCACGTAGGGCTCGTTCTGGTTATCCTTCTCGGTAGGTTGATCAATGTTGGGAACGAAAGGTCTGCGCATGTTAGTAACTCTAATCCTGGCACAGAACCAATGAAACTCACGGTGAACCTCCAGTGATGTACTGCTTGAAAGGAAGAGGATGAGCAATCCCAACAATATTCTCAGCATCGAGGTTAGCCTCTCCATAGTTTCCATGCGCAGTGTTCTGATCATCAGTGCCGTTGTTGATCAGAATAGTGGTGTAGTTCTGCTTAGGAATGCCAAACAGCTCCTCAAACTTGAAGACGTCAGAGTAGATAGCAGCCTGGCCGAGAAAGCTGCTGAAACCAATCTCACTTCCAGACTTAGCATCGGGAGTGTAGTCGCCAATGTTGTACATCTGCTTGAGGCAAGAGGGGGTGATGCTTGTTTGGCACGAAGCATCAACGGTGCTCTTGGAGGGAGACACCTTGCGCTCTTTGAGGGTGCGCGATGGGTGAGGCACGGGGTTGAACGCAACGGTGCCACCAAAGTTTGTGCTAGGATCGACGAATTGAACGTGACCAGCAACATCATCAGGGATGGAGTAAGACAGCGTTCTCAGCTTCGTCTGGCCATCCTTGGTGTAGTACTGATAATCACCCCCAAGAAGAGTATTCGCCTTCTCAACATCAGCAGCAAAGTCGATGAAAGCGCCGTTGACCTTGTAGTGCTTGATGCCCTTTGACTTGAGCCACTTGGTCACACTAGCCACAGCCTCCTCGGAGGGGGAGAAAGTGTCTGTGAGCTCATCGTGGGACAGCCAGTTGCCGTAGTTGGCGCTGTCGGGGCTGGAGAGGTCAAGAAGCTTTGATTCAAGCTGGTCGACGTTTTGCAGGGTTAGTGCAAGACTGAAGACGTGCTGCGTGTTGGAAGAAGCGACTTTGGCGGTCTTCTGGACTTGCCAGCCTTGAGGAGCTTCGGCATGGTGAGAGAAGGATTTGCCGAATGCTGAGGGCAGCGCCGATAAGGCGAGGACCAGGTTTTGTGAGGAGATATACATGGTACCTAGCAAGCAGAACAAAAAAGAATGACCAGGAGCTGGATGACAGACAAAACTTGTGATGTCTGTGAATTTGGCTCATTTATCTACATATTTTGTTTCTTATCACTTATCAAGTCCACGCGCCTCTGGATAACACGGCAAAGAAATGGAGATGTCGATTCACAAAAGGACTCGGTGTTGGACAAAAGGCCTCCGGGGTTCCTGGGGCCGAACTTCTCGATTGGGGGCATTTTCCGTATCCCGTATGCAGATCATGATGCGATTAGTCCGATATGGGAAGTTACTCAGGGGCACGCTGTGGGGTCACGCACGGATAACGGCATTCACTATCTTATCTGTGAGGGAATGTTTGTCGGTGCTGATGGACTTTTTGTTGGATGGATCACGCGATCTGGAGGACAAAAGTGCGTTGTGGAATGGGACGGGGATGGAAGGTTACATGTGCATACGAAAATGGCGAGATTGAGTGCGAGGTTATTGGGGATTGAGTTTGCGGAATTAGTCATGGCTACGGATGCTCCCTGAGGGGCATATGCCAAGCGTGTCGGCGGGAAGGATTGCTTCTGGAATCATGCCGTTGATGGGTCTACTGGGAATAATCGGGATTTAAGCGATGTCAAGAGGGTTCTAAGTTCTGACTGCTGGAAGTCTCAACTGCAAATAACACATTTAGCTCACAACTTAGACCTTGTACCATAATTACTAACTAATTGCTACAGCATAAAACTAATAAGAGGTCTTTGGCCGCGCAAGAGGGCTCAACGCATCAATTCGAGACTCTTTGCAAACCTATCGCAGCTGATTCTTTCTATACTTACCAAGGTACTGATTTGGGCTGGGGTTTTCCCCATCATGCTTGTACGATAATCATTACTATGTCTTTGCATTATCTCCCATAAGTAATAAAAATAAATCCTATTGTTTATTACCCCAGATTGAAATGTCAAGTCATGTACCGCCGTGATAAAGACATCATTTCATTTACAGCTCATATGCTCTAGGGTATCCAACTTCACACCAAGCATCGCATCGCAGGTTACTTACCGTACACGCTAACCCTCGGTAAGTTACATCAAATCTCCCACTTCACCAATCACATCACCTGTTCTCGATAGCGGTCAAAATGCATCAACCAATGTCAGCATCCAATCTCAACCACCCAACGCCTCTCGCTGTGGCACTATGAACGCCGCCAAGACCGCCGCAGCCAATCCAGGCTCAGCAACTGAGACAACAACCTACCTCAAAGTCCTCTGCCTCGCCATTCTCCCCTTCGTCGTGACATACATCCTCACCTCCTTCGGCAATAAGGGCTATCAGCATGGCCAAAGCGCACGAGAGCCTCCGAGGGTTCCGTACTGGATCCCATATGTAGGAAACACAATCGGCTTCGCTTTTTTCACAGAGAGCTTCTTATCGTCTATTCTGTAAGTCCCCCCCGGACTGCCAAGGCTTGGCCATGCACTGATCTGCCGCCAAGATCCAAATTCGGAAATGTCCCGTTACGTATCTTTGTCGGCGCAGAGGATATGTACTTTATTCCTCATGGCCAGCCTATCATTGAGCTGTTCAAGGCGTCGCGACACTTGACTACCAAGTCCATTGGTGTCATGACGGTTCGAGATGCATTTGGCTTGCCAGTGTGTGACATGCCGCTGTTTGTCGATGAGGATTCTGAGTTTGGACATGTTGACCCGTTGAAGAGATTCGATTTTGTTCAGCATCGTGATTTGAATGCTCTCTTGACAGGAGGGCCACTGAACGCTATGATTGCGAAGTTTGTCGAGGTCTACTCCGACATTATCGAGAAAGACACCAGGTTGAATGAGGACGAGTGGACTGAGGTCGATGATCTTTATGAGTGGCTTAAGAACAATCTTCTCCGCGCTGCCATAACTGCTCTGTGCGGCGAACGGTTTCTCGAAATCTCACCGACGTTCCTTGAGGACTTTTGGTTGTTCGACTATCGCCTTCCCAGCCTTTTCAAGCGGATGCCCCGATGGCTTGTGCCAAGGAGTTATGCAGCCAGAGATAAGTGTCTTGATAGCGTGCTGAGGTACCATGAACACGGAAACAAGTTGTTTGACTTTATGGATGAAGACGGTGTCATCAAGAAAGACTGGACATCAGAGTTTGGCACCAAGTTGATGAGCGCTAGACAGAAGATGTTTCAGAGCGTAGGGATGACCCCGCGAGGTGGCGCTGCTCTTGACCTGGGACTCCTGTGGGCGTAAGTCAAGTACTAACAACTTATGGACTTGGCTAATGATTCACAGAGTAAATGCTAATGCCATTCCCGCGGGCATGTGGATCCTCCTAGATATTCTACTCGACAATGATCTTAAGGACAGAGTAATGGCCGAGATGCAACCTTCATTTATCGACAAGTCTCTATCTTTCGATGTCGAAAAGCTTTGCTCCGGTCCCCTGATCAATTCCATCTACCTTGAGACATTACGTCTTCGCGTTGCTTCGCCCGTTGGACGAACATCAATCATTCCCAATCTCAAATTCGGAAAGTGGCAGCTCAAGCAAGGCGTCGGCATGCTATCCTCTTCCTGGGTCGGCGGCCATGATCCCGACTTTTGGAACACTGGATATGTACAATCTGGTGGAATTGAAGAGCATCCCGTTGAATCATTCTGGGCAGAGCGGTTCCTCGTCTACGAGAATGATCCAACCAGCGGCCCAGTTCGCCCAACCGCCACGGCGGAAAAGCCCACAAAGCGTACCTCAGAGGGGGATCGTAAAGCACGGCCTACCATTGATGGAACGCTGGGATATTGGTATCCTTACGGTGGCGGAACAAAAATGTGTCCTGGTCGATTCTTCGCCAAACAGGAACTGATGGCTGCTGTAGCAGTTGCTCTGCGTGCATTTGACATTGAACTCGTTGACCCCGAAGTGGCGAGCAAGGTTAGACCGAACATGGATTACTTTCCGTTTGGAACTATCCCGCCGAAGGGCAAGGTCGCGGCTCGGATTAGGAGGCGAAAGCTCTGATATGGCTGAGTTTGGTTTCCGTGTAACATTTGCCGGATATTAGTTTTAGAATTGAGATGTAATAATCAACACATGTAAATTGTTTGTAATCCATGTTATGACCTTTCATGATTTAATGATGACAGGATCGTGCAAGTATACCCGCATTATGATGTGTTCAACTCCACTGTAAACTGTGTCATGACGGTTATGGATACAAATACATCTCACTACTCTAGTTTTCACCTCTGAATGTACCGGAGCTGCAGCCTATTCATCTAAAGTCTCGAATTCTCAATTTCCGACCATTTTTGTTTATTGAACTGCACCATGGCTACTATGAAAGCTATCGGAGTCTCGAAGTACGGCCCGGTCGACAACCTCGAATCGCGAGACGTCCCAAAGCCTTCGGACCCTATTGGCCGGCAGGTCATCGTTAGGTTTGTTCCTCAATTGTCTCTTATTTAAATCCGGAGGTACTGATGCTGTTCAGGGTCAAAGCCTGTTCCGTCAACCCGATTGATCACAAGGTCCGATCGGGAACCTATGACGATGCGCCCGGTATCTCCACTAGCTTCTGCCGTATGGAGCACGACTAACCGATTGATAGACTACTATAGTCACGCCCCAAAAGACTTTCACATTATCGGCTTCGACGGAGCCGGTGTAATTGAGAAGACTGGACCAGACTGCCAACTCTTCAAAGTCGGTGATGAAGTCTCCTGGGTAGGCCCATCGACTGATCAGGGAAGCTATGCAGAGTATCAGCTCATAAGCGAGCTAGCCTGTGCCAAAAAGCCGAAAAACCTCGATTTTGTCGATACTGCGAGTTACGGCTTGACTTTCATGACAGCATATCAGTCGTTGTATCGAAGGATGGAGGTCAAGCCTGAGGAGCAGACTGGTATCTTGATCGTAAGTATGGCGCAGCTTTTGACATAGCGGTGTTGAACTGACATTATTTCTTAAGATAAATGGAGGAGGTGGTGTAGGAAGTGCTGCTATTCAGCTTGCGAGGAGAGTGCTTAAGCTTCCGGTCGTTGTGGCTACGGCATCGCGACCTGAGACGATCGAGTCCTGCAAGAGGATGGGTGCTACGCATGTTATCAACCATCGAGAGGATCTTGTCAAACAGATCGAGGATCTAAAGCTCAATGTCCCTATCAAGTAAGCGCCCATCGTTAGCACGACCACATCGCTCCCTAACAGATACAGATACGTCTACATCGTCGCCCGAACCGAGCAATACACCCATTCCGTCGCTAAAATCTGCGCCCCATTCGGCAAAGTCTGCACTGTCGTCCAAGCAGACGTGAGCCTCTACGGAACAGAGTTCATGTCAAAGTCTCTTTCATTCTCATGGGATTGGGTTGGTTCTGCTGCATATCATGACACAGGCGTTGAAGATTATCATGAGATGCTAGGAACGATTTCACGTCTGATGGAGGACGGTACACTGTTTTCTACGGCTGGAACACGTCTTAGGTTGACGCTTGAGGGGATTAAGGAAGCGCATAGGAGGGTGGAGAGCAGAACTACTGTTGGGAAGATTGCGCTTGGTGTTGATGAACCTGGGGAGGGTGAGCCGTTTGCTTAGGTAGCATATCTCTGATGACTTGGCCGCTAGTGAGCCATCACATTCGATGGTAATGGATGAAGTTTCCAAAAGCAAGAGGTATATGTCTATAAAGTCTTCGCTACAGTGGTATCCGCGGTAATTAACACAACACTCTCCCAACAGAACCCTGGCCAACAGCTTCATCTAGCTCGCCACCCCAGCTGCTCCAAAGATGATACTCCCAGTCCTCCCCAACTCATTCAACCAACCCTCCACATCAGAACTCACACCAACAGCAAAATCCTCCTCAACAACCCCAACCTGCCAGGTATTCGTAACAACCAAATCCCCGCCCATAGCAGAAATGACACTGAACGTCAACGCCGACCCAAATGTCGGCGCAGTCTGCGTGAATGTCGCACTCTCAATAGCCCACTTATCACCCTCCGCTTTTCCATGTATAACACCAAGATTGCTTATCTCCCATGAATAGGAGCGCGTTTTGCCGTGGTCCTTGACGAATGACTGCCAGTCTTTTACAAACTTGGCGAGTCCGATGTGATCGTTCTTGGTACCCAAGTCCAGCTTGGCTGATAGACCGTCTCGTATTGCCTTCGCGCATGACCAGACTGTGGCTTCCAGATTGGCGCTCATGTTTGGCTTGGTTTGGGCCTCGTTGATTTGTTCTCGAACTTTGGCAACGAGTTCCTCGTCAAACGTGAACGGCCAGTATGCCACGCTGTTGATTGCCGTCTTGTTCATGTCGATGCTTGGATGGCCTGGCTTCTGAAACTGCCTTAGACAGACGGGTGTACCGCATAAGAACGCAGAAGCTTTGATCTCTGCCAGCCTCGTCGCCATAGATACTGCTATGAGGGCGTGCATGAGCCCTGTCAAGGTCGTGCCGTGCTGACGACATGCGTCGAGTACAGGTTTTAGTGCCTTTTTCGTAACTTTCTTGGCCACCATGCTCGTTGTGGATGGCTCTGTCGGTATTGGTGCCCATGTCGCCATGTGAGGTAGTTCTTTCGCCTTTATCGAAGCGATAATATCCCGCCCGAATTCACTAACGATAAAATGCAGGGAGACGGGTAGTTTGATCAAGTGATGCAATGGAGGCGTGAGTTCGGTATTTGGGACCTCAAAGACGCGGTCTTTGAGAATCACGGTGTCGTCGCCTGGTGTGTTAAGACAAGTGTAAAGACTGTCTTGGAAGACCTTTCCACTTTTTCCATCTGCAGCGGTATGTTCCCAAGCAAAGACTACATCCATAAAATTGGACTCGACTGGCCTGAGTATAGTCACTCTCCAACCCGGTTGGGTTTCTAGATTCGTATAGGGCTCATTGACTTGCCGCTCCAAGGTGGCATGGAGAACTGATTCGTACGCTTCTTGATCAGAGACCGCCCGCCATTCTATATGATTATTTAGGTCGATCTGATCAAGCCGTACCCAGTGTTGCTTCTTAGAGTCCGCGTTGATTCGTCCCACGGTGAACAGCGGATGCTGGAGAATAGCACGCGCGAAAGCATTTTCAACCATAACTTGGAATGTTGCATCATCCGAGGTGAAAAGTGGTTCGGGAATACGATAACGACATGATATAGCACAACCGATGATTGCTCCTAACGAATAATGAGCAGCTTGGAGGTGTTCACTGCAAGACGTTAGCTCTACCTCGGAGATTGTGGGACAGAGTAGCACTCACACAGGGCTGAGCTTCCTCAACACCTTGTCCTTGTCGTTTAGACTTCTGGCGCTCTTCTTGCTACGAAGGCGGTCGATCATGTTTGACGACATGGTGCATATGTAGCACTCGGAAGAACGGTAGAAAGTCAAAGTCTTTACGATTCAGCGAATTAAGCTCTTTAACTATAAAGCTCCAGAAGCATGGACATAGCAAATTTATACAAAGCTTATTAAAATAGAATAGTCTCCCACTGCCAGATGGTGACACGCTCGGTTGGCATCATGGTGAAGTGACAGGGTTGTTTAGCCAATCAGCTAGTCCTGTTCCGTTGGTCGTCGTGGCCCTTGTTCATGACGGTGACGCTAGCGCGGTCGTGATTGGGCTGATTGATCCCGTCGGGCGTCCGCGGGCACAAAATCCAGTCGCGTTTCGGCATAAACTGTCGCCTTTGATTGAGGCTGACGGTGTCGCTTTACCCTACGAGGCTACGCATCGTTCGCACTCGGATAAAGTTGCCTAGAGTGTTTCAGGGGGTTGTTCGATCAGTTCATCTCGACATCTCGTGTTGCGAGAGCTGATTGGTGGAATATGGTTTCGTCATCTTCTTTGCTGGTAAGATATCTGCAATTGGCAGTCCGTTCAGATCATAATAAAGCTCGATTACGAAACATCCACACGCGTCCGATTACAAGTCATATTCTTCTTGTCTGTAAGTAAGCAGACGTCATGTTGAGGTTGATGGTGACTTTGCTAGGGGTAGGATCACAACTTGACGTTCCGGGCGGCCGCAGACCCGCGGGCCGGCTCTGATCACTAGCGTCACCCGTACAGGGTTCAAATACGAATGTCATAACTGACAAGGAGCCGCGCACATGGGAATAGGTCCTGTTCTCTCGAGCTTAAGTATCAATCAACGTTCCATTGCCCAGTCGGAGTCTTTCCCGTGCCAGATGTGCTGCCAGTGATCATGCCAATGTATAGTCACTTGTTTCAGGTCGCACCCACTTGTTCCAAAGTCCACTGGAGGCTGGACGATGTCGAACTGAACACAATTGTTTGCAGTTCGGAACCGTGTATATTAATTAACATTCTGACTCATAATAGAACTAGTTGTTCGGGTTAAACCATGTGACTAGCTCTACTGTCGCTCCTCTGATCACCAATCTCATGGCTTTCATCCCCTTCATCGTTGCGCGTTTCGCCCTCCCTCTCCATACCCTCTTTATCCTTTGCAGTCTTGTCGCTCACTTTGTTACTTCTCCCAAAAGAAAAAGCTTCCTTGAATGGCAAAACCAACCGCCGGTATGTGCTGATGATTAACTTTCCGCCTCCCTCTAACGTCCCCGAGAGCACCAGTAGCAAGAAAGTCGCTGCCAGAGCAATGGCGGCGGTGATGATCATGCTCCGCAGTGTCTGGCCAGTGGGTGCCTCACTCATACTGAATATACCGGTAGCAAATCCGAGGGGGAGAAAGATTACGGTGACGTACGTGAATCGCTTGATATTATCTGCTCAGCGCTGATCGAGATCGTTGCGGAGAGCCTCAAGTCGTCTGGTCAGGCTTTCGTTCAAATCAGATATGTTGTTGAGGCTACGGCGTAGATCCTGTAAATCATGATCATTTTGCAAGCTCAGTTTTGAGATAGTGCTGCGATATCCTATCTCATCGTTGAAAGTCCACCGTGGCCGCTCAGTCCGGCGGTCGTGCTCCCGATTCAACCAGATTTCAATCTTGGCAAAGTTCTCTGTCATGTCCTGCTCAACCTTTTGCAACATTCACTGAAACTATTGACAGCGGTAGCTGGCCTTTTGGAAGCTATCAAAATCCAGACCGCTTAATGGAATCTCATCTTCGTCAGTGGTGGGATCAATGCGCTCTTGATCAGCATTTGGCATGCTTTTCCAAACATTGGATTTCGCATACTCAAGGGTCTTGACTACGTTTTCGTTCGTTAGGTCGATCATCCTTTGGAACAAAAGGAGTTCAAGAACTCTTCGCTGGCGCCAAGATGCCTTATCGTCTACCCAGCTAAACTCACCTTGTGGTCCCACATTCCGAAGTATATCTTTTACCTTCTCCTTGGTGATCCGAGCACTGCCTTCCCATGGATTGCTGCTTAGGAAATAACATGTCCAATATCTGTCGAAGAGATCCCTTTCAAATCGCAAACTCAAGGCAACCTGGACCAGTGGAAAGTAAGGTGTATCCCAAACCCAGAAAGGAAAGACACACACTGCAGGGATATAAATGCATGATTGCCGATATGCAGACGAAAATAATCGAGGACCCGATCACAAAAGTATATCGCCGCAAGTAGCGGGTAGAATTTGACAAGTGCCAGAAATTTTGCTGTTCGCTAAGAGGCGCTTTTAAACAACAGGAAGTCGCAATGTATACTGAACAGAGTTCATCTCTCACCGCGTGTAAGGTCTATAGATCCCAAGCACATATATTATGGAACGTCTGAGTTTATTTGTGATGTACTTGTTTGCGATATCTTAACATTACAGCAACTGTTTAACAGATGCTCAACTATGCAATCCCGCCTCATCTCGCGAGTACATCCAGCCTTAGAGTTGGGACAACGCACATGTAAGCCTCCAATCGCCTCCATAACGCCCTTGGCAAGCCGTGTCCTGCTCGCCTGAATCCTCCTTCTATCCAAGGGACAGCACTGGCACGTCCTGTGATGCCGCTGTATACACTCGAGACAGAATAGATGTCCGCAGGGTATAATCACGGGAGTTATAAAAATGCCAATACATATCGGACAGATCAGCCTATCCTTGATGTCGCTCGTGTATTCCAGGCTGCCAAAGTCTACAAGATTGTTTACATCTTGCTGTGTTATACAGTGGCGCTTTGCCTCACGAGAAACAAGACATTCCACGGGCCATTCGACATCAGCTGCTTGGGCTGGACGTGTCAGCTACGGGACGCCAGTGTAATGTTTCTTTTATTTATTTATCCTTACAAATTGGCCCCCAGTGGATGGTTGTGCTTTCGTCAGCACTGAATAACTCGTGAATCAAAAGGTTGGTGCTGCGCCGAGGCCTTTGCTGTCGGCGACCTGGCATGTCTGTCCGCCTCCTGGAAACGCCTAAATGGGGGGAGGATAAATCGTCATTTGGAAAAATGCCATGTGGTATGATGGGTATGTCAGGAATTGGGGTGAGGGAAATAAGAAAATTGAGTTTGATCTTATGGACGGATTGAGGGATCGGCAGGGTCACATGTGCCATGCTGGAAAGTCAGGGTAATTTATGTGGGCATCTGTCACCGGATCGACCCGGGGCTACATCATTATGAGCGCTGCGTTACATCCTTCTGTCATCTGTCTTGGGTAAGACGCTTGTTTTACTTCCTGCAAAGCTGCCAGCTTTCAAGTTTTCCAGCACCCGTGCCCAGCACGCAAGCCACGGTATAGGAATAGTTTACAGCACGTTATTGTCCCAAAGCAGCACGCTTTCAGCTCGACTATTAATTACGTCAGACTTTAACTGCTCTATGCTCCGTAAAAATCACTGCATTCCTCTGCTTCTTTATGCTGCAGTGCGTGTTAGAGTGCGCACTACGATTGTCGCTTAATTCCCGCAGGTGACGGAAAAGCTTAGCGATCTTTGAACCCTGAGAACCTGACAGTCCAATGAGCGGAATTAACAGAAATGGAGAAGTTGCATAAATAACCCGCTCAAGCTAACTATTGGCTGGGTCTGATTAACACCAGGACTTACCGTTACAGTACGGCGCCAAGCCGAACACGTCCCACCAAGGCCAGGGACTTTGACCTGTAATATCCGTCGTCCACCTCCGAGACGGGCGTAACTCAGCTCAGTAACGCAACTACGTATTTCTGCTCAGTGAACAATGGATTCTTTTTACCATGTATTTTGCCTACATACAGATCATCGAACCGTACAAAGCCTACCACCTGATAGCCATGACCCTGGAGACAAAGCCGCCCTAGCACTGCCCTGTATTGTTCACAACAGAAATCCCTGACAGGCTACTAAGTTGTTTCTAGTTTTATTTCCCTCATACAAATATACCTAGATACCTACTCTGCCAATGACTATCAGTCGGTCCAAGCTATCGCGCCAACCATAAGAGGCCGGAGGCGGTGATATCCCCCCCTCCCGACGGCAACCAGCCACTGGTGTGCAATACCCAATAAATACATTCGCATGTACGGAGAAATTACTCCGTTTCCACTGACACAAGGGGGCAGACACGCCGTCTGCCTGTCCCCACGGAGGTGACATCATACAGGACGAGTCATGTTTATAGAGGCACGGCGACTGGACCCTGCCGATACCTCGATAATCGTCAAATTAGATAAACACTGCTCGATTCCCAGATCTCTTGCTGTTCATCAAGATCGTCACACAATTCACACAATGGACTACTCACTCACACCAACGACTATCCCATGTCCCTTTCCGTCGAGTGAGCCAATAGATGCGACTATTCGAAGTACACGTCCTCGTTGTCAGCGGCGACGTGCATCCCGTACACGAACCAAATCCTCGTCCAACTCTCCCACAAGAAGATCAAAACATGAGGGCTCACGGTTAAAGGTAAGGAGCATTCACCAAGCCTATATACCAATACTTACAAAGTCAGTGCAACGGCCAATCATCGGAATGTGTTGGCCATCCACTCGGCAATGTCACTGTATTCCAGACAACAGCCATAGCATCGGCCTTGACGAGCGAGACCGAGTCCCCCAAATGTCACACCGACGCGCCATGCCATCTGCATGGAGACCAGAAATTATCGCATAGCATGCTGCACAGAGACACGGCTATGAATAAGTCACCAACTCAGGGAGTCTCGCATAAGAGACCCAGACGCCAAAGCCATCCACCAAAGCACCAAGACCACCCACGGCAGGACCTGCGGCTCTGGGATGCGAATCCCCCTCAGCTTACCACCAACATGACATGCACGTCCTGCCGGACTGAAGAGACACCGCGATGGCGCGAGGGGCCAGCAGGACCTCGAACGCTTTGCAATTTCTGCGGTCTAATATATGCGAAGCGACAACAGAAATACCACAATGCACCATCTAGTCAGTGCTTTAGCTCTGACTAGTCATCGCGAACGCTTGCAATAAAGCTTCCAGTCAATAATGAGCTCCTGGCAACTACACAGGATTCAATGCTTGGGCGGTTTGGTTTATGATATCACTAGGGAGCAAAAGGCAAAGTAAAGGAAAAAGGAATTCCAGGTCTCTTTACACATATGAGTTGTGAATTAACAGGCGACAATGTAATAAACATGCAAAATAAAACACAAAGTACTATGCCTGTGAAATGATTATGTGGCATGTCTCGAATTTATTAGGCACGAACCAAAGGTCAAAACATCGAAATCAGCAAATATGCATACTTGAACAAAACGGAACATGGCGTCCCCACATATTCAAGGGTCTAGGGGACTTCGGGGTCTAGGGGTCCGAGGGTCTACGCAGCTCAGGGTCTCAACAAAATGCACTAGACAAGGATACGTTGTCTCTGTCAGCCAACCAGACGGGCGTAACGAACGGAGAGGCCCCGGAGCCATGGCGGAAGTTCAGGGGTCCCCATCCCTCCGACGAATTTATGAGTTGAGAATGACGAGATGGCTTTTTCTTGTGGCTTACCTACTTTGTCTTAGCCTGAGAGCGGAACAAAAAAACAGGATTCCGGTCCTTGGGCAATAACGAGGTAGCGCTGCGTGCGGAACAGGTCATATTTTGGGTCTGTGGGTGGTGAAGTGTCTGTTTTTGGATGGCCAAATTTATCCAGCTGAAAGAAGAACCTCGGCGGTAAAATACGGGCTTGTGATTGCCCGGCCTGTGTGGGGAATCCCTCGAGCAAGGCAGCAAGGTCTTTTCGATGTTGAGGGAGGATTGCCACAATCGTCGGGTGGCATTTCCATCGGTTGACCATGGCCCTCGGGGGGAAATATAACACCGAACTCGAGATTAACTATACCTTCTAAAAGACCTATTAGAATACTAGAATTTATATATAATTAAGAAAGATTTAACTAGACTAATAGATAGAGAAAGTTTTAGTGATTTTATTTATATATATAATACTAAATAAAAGGATTTTAATTATATTATTATATACATTTAAAGTCATTATATCTAGGTACCCAAGTTCGGTGTTTTATTTCCCCCCCTAGCATGGGCATGATCGGTGAGAAGCGCGGGAGCACCCAGAAGCTCCGGGGGACACAATGTTCTAGACCGTCAAAGACCTTGGGATCCAGAACTCTGTAAATCTTTCTGGTATGGTGCATCTCTCTCAGTGGCCAATAATCTCTTGCCATGCCCCCCCTTAGCTTTGCATTCAGGTGGCGAAACAGGGCCCAACGGTTAGCAGGCGGGGAGTGAAGTCTTTATCGTTGATCCTTTTTCCCTGGGCTTCCGTCCCTTGCCTTGCTTCAAGTTTGGTGATACCCATCGTCAGGCGACAGAACATGTCGGGTGCCAGGGAAGCACCGATGTCTGAGGACAGGCGCGAGAATGAGACCTCACGGTACGTTTTCGTCAGAGAAACCATATGCTGTCGTCTGAAATGAGCTACTCAACTCACTGGGGTTCCACAGATACGATGAGTTGCTGCGCGCAACGTGTAGGCCCTTCAGTGAGATCAGCGCTGCCGGGCCCGAAAAGTCACCGGATTCTGTCCTCACTAGTCTCGCTCAGTTGGCAACTTGTCAGACCAACACTGAGCGCTCATTTGTATCTCTATTCGATGAGAAGAGGCAGTACATAGTCGCCGAAGCAACACCCTCCACGTCGCTACTAAACAGCTCATCGTTACACAACAGCGACGATGATCTCTTACTCTGCGGGACCTACATCCCCCGTGCCGATGGGGCCTGTCACTATGCTTTACGTGCTACCGAGGAGGCACTGGATGCTTCTTCCTCGCAAGAGCTGCCGGTAATTGTCGTTCAAGATCTGGCCGCAGACCCAAGGTTTGCAGCGAGTCCCAATTGTCGTCCCGGCAGCTTCGCCAGGTTCTACGCTTCTGTGCCAATACGGTCTCCTCGCGGTATCAACATTGGTGTGTTGTGCGTCATGAACTCTACGCCTGGCGGTGACTGGCAAGACAAACACTCGAATGTCCTGCGGGGACTGTCGCAGACAATCATGGATCACCTTGAAGGTAACCGGATAAAGCATTCCTTAAAGCGCAGCACGGCGATGAGCCTTGGGCTCCAGAGATTCACTGAGAGGGGGTTGAGTTCTCCAGCTCAGAAATCGCATCTTGGCTTAGAACTCCATGCAAGCGAAACCCCAACACAAACCGATACTGAAGATATCTCCGCCGCACAGTCTGTCCCCCTAGAAACCCCGAAATACCAACACAAAGATAATACGTCTTCGAATCCATTTCTTATCGCCGCCACCATCATCAAAGAAGCTCTCCCTGCAGACAACTGCGCCTTTTTCAGCGGAGACTCTCGGGACCTTCATTTAGTCCACTCACCAGAAACAGAAACTCAGTACGACTTCTCCCTCGATGCATCTTGCCTAAGCCCAGGCGTCTACAGCAATACGAACGTCAATGATACACCCACTGCCACCAAATTCCAACCCTCTTGCCAGTTGCTTGGATCTTCCAATGCCCCTGGCTCCAATGACACCAAGGACGCTAACATCATCTCACAAGTATTTCTATCTCACATGCTTCAACAATACCCCGAAGGCTGCATATTCGACTTTGACACAGAAGGGTCATTCATTCATGATATGAATCGCTTTGCCTCAGCATCGGGAGAACAACCATTACCATCAACTATCTGTTCAAGAAACGAACAACACAGCTACGAACAACGGGAACTACAAAGGGCTTTCGATGGGGCCCGATATGTAGCATTCATACCTATCTGGGATCCTCTGAAGGGACTGGTTTCCATCGGCGGCTTTGCGTGGTCAAAAGCACCACGCCGTGAGTCCGACAGAGACAGCGAACTGCCATTCTTCAGGGCCCTCGGAATACTGGCAGCATCCGAAGCCTTTCAAATAGAGACATTGGCAGCCGACAAGGCCAAGTCAGACGTTCTAGGCTCGATATCGCACGAACTGCGCTCTCCCCTTCACGGAATCACGCTTGGCCTTGAACTGCTGAACGACTCTGGCTTAGGTGCAGCGCAGCAGAACATAGCCCACTTGATCGGCACATGCTGCCGTACACTCCTTGACACGACAGAGCATCTGCTGGATTTTACAAAGGTCAATCAACTGGTGGGGTCAGATACGATAACCGACGGCCGTTCGGAGGGTTCCACGATTAGCACTGCGCCCTCGAATCGGGAGCAGATCATGAATAAAGCTGTTCGCCTGGACCAGATCGCTGAAGATGTAGTAGAGAGCGTTTATGCTGGCCACAGCTATCAGCACGCATCGATCGCTCACATCTTCAATTCTTCCAATAGCCGAACGAGTGCCGATGTCAGCGCCATTCGACGGATGGACTCCATAGAAGCCGCAGAGGCAAAGGCCATTAATCAGAGGAACCGACCACAAGATGGTGTCGTTTCCGTGTTTCTACTCTACGATCCGACGCTCTCCTGGAGCTTCCAAACGACGGCTGGTGCGATCCGCCGAATTATTATGAATCTTCTCGGAAACTCACTCAAGTACACATCTCAAGGCTTCATCAAGGTCACAATGGCTCAGTCGCAGCCAGAAGATACAATGGGAGGAGATCGCGTGGTCGAACTGGTGGTTGAAGATACAGGCCGGGGAATCAGCGAGGACTTTCTCCGCAATAACATCTTCAAACCTTTCTCCCAAGAGGATCAATTATCCAGTGGGACGGGGTTGGGGCTCAGTTTCGTTCAGAGGATGACGTACCAGCTTGGCGGCACAATATCCATCAGCAGCCAAGTCGACGTTGGCACCAAAGTCACAGTGTCGATACCAATGCTGCAAGGCACGAGCTCTCCAGCATCCGAGTTTGCGGTCTACACACAGAGCCCATGCCACGGTCTACGCGCCAGACTGATTGACCTGCCACCGAGTTCCGGGGCTGCTCTTCAGCATGAGTCTATGACTTTTCAAGCCTTGATGAATGAGCTGTGCTTTGAGCATCTTGGCATGGTGTCGGACGCGTCGCCGGAGGTGGAGCTGCTAGCTCCAGATATTGTTATCGTGCAGGACACTTCAACGAGAAACATTTCAGAACTAGCACAGTCATGGCCCGATGCACCGGTGCTGGTGGTTTGCAACAACGCACTTGTCGTTCAAAGATACGAGTCGGCACACGTATCGACTAGAGACGCCAGATTATGTGACTATATTGCGCAGCCGTGAGTAATGTCTGTTTACACAATACTCACCTTTGCTAACCCATTTCAAGCCTCACTCCGAACAAGCTAGGAAGGGCAATCTCAAGTGCCATCACCCTCTGGGCCGAGACAGAAGACAGTCCACGCAGCACAGGAACAATACCACTTCCCACGCCCTCAGACACCGTATCATGCAGCCAACCGCCAACACCCGCTATAGAGAGTCCCCTGGGCGGACTCGTCCCAGCCCAAGACTACTTCCAGACCCCGCAGTTCCTCTTAGTAGAAGATAACCCCATAAACCTCAAGATGCTAACTCATTTCATGAGGAAACTCCAAAAGCCGTACCGCACCGCAATGAACGGGCAGGAAGCGGTGAATGCGTACAAAGAAACGCCGGGCCAGTTCAAGTGCGTACTCATGGATATATCGATGCCTGTAATGGACGGTCTAGAAGCTACGCGTCAGATACGAGCCTTTGAGCGATACAGTGGGATAGCTGCATCCAAAATCTTAGCTATCACGGGGCTTGGGTCTGAGAGTACACGTGAGGAAGCAACTAGAAGTGGTGTCGATGTTTTTATTACAAAACCCGTCAAGTTACGTGAGCTGGAAGTAGTTATTAATAGTTGAGGTGGAGAATTGCTCTACAAGTGACATATTCTAGGAATTTGCCTAGACTAACTGCAGTTGACAGGGGAGGAGGCCAAGAGATGACTGTCCATTAGTTCCAGTGCCATGCAAGAACTCGACACCGAACACATAGGGCTCACATGGATGATCGCAGGTATCTTGGTGAGGTACTAATGCCTACACTTTGTAATGAAACCTTAGTCGGGCTGTAGATCTAGCTTGTCTTTCCACTCGCAGATATAGAAGATATCTGAATCTATAGGCTATTTAATGGCTATAGGTAATAAACGGAAAGTGAAATTCAGGAACATATTCTATGATAAATAAATCAACTTTGACATGTTACAGAGGTTAATCAAACGTGCACTTCCTTTTATGCTGTACTGCCTAGAACGAAATTGACAGCCTTGTGATGCGAACGCTCTTAGAATCCGGATTTATAGGAAGCAAGTAGGGGACAAGAAGAGAAAGGTACTGTAAGTCAGGGGCAGAGTTTA
The DNA here is from genome assembly GCA_013395995.1 of Fusarium pseudoanthophilum. Taxonomy (NCBI): domain Eukaryota; kingdom Fungi; phylum Ascomycota; class Sordariomycetes; order Hypocreales; family Nectriaceae; genus Fusarium; species Fusarium pseudoanthophilum. Next base: position 1,650 of record JAAOAR010000060.1, on the reverse strand, counting down.
CCAGGAGAAAGACGCCTTGCTATTCCCAGCAGCAGGGTCATGAGCCTAATAAGGAATTATAACCTGTAATACAAGTCCAAAGGAATTCACAAGCCAACATGCCTGTGACAAACTCTCGAGAGTCAGCTTGATCACTGAAACATGGACCTGCAAGCCCCTTTACTAGGTACCATCCTCCGCTAGGTGTCGCTCTGAGTTATCAATATCTGCGATCCTGTGATTCAGGAAATTGTAAGCCTGCTTTGACGTGATCTCAAGTCATGCTGATTGATGCCCTGGGAAGCAGCACATCAGTCTCTGGAAACCATGACAAGTCATCATTCGAGTTCACTGAAATCAGCAGTTTTACAGTGCTTAACTTTTGCGAGAACTATTACTTGACCAGTGATTGAGCACGGGAAACGAATCGTGATGTATAAATACCGCTCCCAAGACTAAGACAGTAAATGCACATCCACAAGACCCAGCAACAACCAAGTACCGAGCATCCAAATCAAATCAGAACAACTACAAGCAAAACAAAGCCATGTGCAAAATCAAGGACTTCACCTACGTTTGCGGCTGCGACGCCCCAAAGACTGAGCAGAAAGTGGAACAATGTCCACATAGTAACGGAAATCCTCAGAAATGCCCTATGCGTTACCCTTCGCTGGAGATCATAGCAACCGATTGTGCGGCTTGTGCGGAGGAGAAAAAGGAGGCAGAGAAGAAAGCGGCGAAGACTTAGCTTTCGATAGACACGATCTGACTGCGGTTGTGCCTCAATTCACTATATTGGCCCTTTCTTTTGTGGAATACTGTTACAAGCACTGAATAATGAGGTGAGATGTGTTGAGGTGGCTAACACGACAATGGCCTATTTGATCGGCCACAAGTATAATTAGAACATTTACTACAGGGCTTGTGATATCTTCACAGTAGAGAAAGCTGCCATGAACCGATACAGACAGCATCTGAAAAATATTGAAGGACAAGCAGACTCCTGTCTTAGTTCTGTCTGCGCTCTCAGCCACAAGTCTCAACTGTCTAATAACCGACAGGAATGCCGATGTATATTCTTGAATCGGTCGATTGCTTGACATACAAATTTGAGGTGCAGAGTGGCAATCCTAGAGTAGGCTCCAGTAGCCAAAAAGACTCCATTCACGCGGGGTACTACCAGTGATCGCTCGGTATACCAGATGCAATCATAAGACTGAGAGAGCCCGGAGACAAGCTCGTAGACAAAGCCAAGGATACAGGGCCAGACCTCATGCCAAAGCGCTCAACATCAGCCCAGGGAAGAAACGTTGCGGTGTGCCGATAGATGGAGGCTTCTAAGATACAGCGAAGCAGAAGTTCATTCCCCTCACCTCAGGTCCAGAGTCACGAGGTCAACACACCCTGGTTGCGAATCTGTCGGGAAAACCACGGCTTAGACCCGACTGACCGTGCATATCTTAGCGTATTTTCCCTTATCTAATGTAAGGCTAATATAAATTAGCCTTAACTTAATTAATTTAATCTAACCTTTTTAAGGTCTCTTAAACCTTATTTATTTACTTACTTTAGTATAAATTAGCTAAGTATTATAGTTATAAGCCTAAGTAGTAAGTTATTTTAGTAACTTTTACTATATTTATTTTATATTAATTTTATCTTATTTATTAT
>JAAOAR010000059.1:0-65575 GCA_013395995.1 Fusarium pseudoanthophilum | reverse complement strand
GCATATCTCGAGGCTGTTCGTTTATAGACCACTCTTGTCAGATATCTGGTTTTCAATCTCCATCATCACGATTATCGTGGTCGGGAAGTCGAACCGCTCCGAGGAAGAACCATGAAAAAACTTGTCTTCTCACTAGTGACAAGCGATCCCCGCCCACAAACGTCCCACCCTGGTCAAAATGGTGTTAAACCCAGCTTCAACCGGCCAGACCCTATCGGTGCCTCGGTACAGTATGATGCGTTATTAGGTACTTTTGGGTCGTGAACAATGGATTGTTGATAGTTTTAGAGTTTGCCAACTGGATTAATACTCCGAGCAAGACCCTTGACCTTTTGTGTTGATTTTCGAGATATCCGCTGGGCACAAATAATGGGTCAGACGCAATTGAACAGAAGTGCCACTGCCTCTGTGCTGGGCTCGTGATAGTCATACGTAGGAAATAGTTGACGTAGGAGGCTGCTGGGCAGTGGCATCGTATCCAAAGGCTTGATAACAAGTGTAAAGACTTGGAGCGAGGAAAGCAAACACCGGCGTCTTGACAGAGAGAGGCTAGGAGAGGGCAGGATGAACGAACTACGGTACTACTTAAAAAGTCACATGTCTTGGGGAAACGGGTGGCTGAGCCGGTGCCCAAGTTTTAGTGATTGAGTGGAAATTATGAGAAAGACCATCGAAACTTTGTATCAAGCTGAAGCAGCAGGTCAATTGTCAAGAGCTCAACAAAGGCGGGAAATTCTGGGCCCAGAGAGAGCTTGACCATACATACTTTGCCTACTTTGTCTGAGCGTCGGTAAATATCACGGGAGGCTACCTTGCCGCCGAGTCCTTCTCAAGGGAGAGAGAGGTAACAGTAGCAGAGATAAAACTGATCTCAAGTGAGACATGATACCTGGCAAGTGGCTCGTCGAGACCGCCACAGCGTAACTCACAGACCCGAGGACATTCGGCCATGGATCAGGAACCGTAAAGAAGCTCTGTTATGAATAATAAGAGACCCCGCTGGTAATCCGGCACTGTGCTCGGGGCCCTCAGACCCTTCATCGTTTTCTTGTGTGTAAGACATCCATCATTGGTGGGCCATGAAGCTCAGCCACGAGGACGATGACTTGATGTTCAGCTATGCAGAACAGAGAGAGTGGAAACTCCACATATGCCTTATCAACGAATCAAACTCAATAAACACCAGCAACGGATGCTTGTTCCAACATCCCAGTCAAAGAGGGGAAATCCGGGCAGCTCGGAGAGCGGCGGCGACCCATGCGATTATGGCAACATGGGCCATGAGCCTTGCTGAACTTGCCGGGCCATTAACGGACTTTCGCACGAACGGCCGTGGGCTCGGGCTTGAGCAACTGTACGGAGTAGAGAGACCGGGATGCTGATGTGGCCATATTTCGCTCAGGCAGGGTTGGGAGGAGGTTGGCAGAACAAGAGCATTGACAACTGTAGACCAATGATCTTGGGCCGGAACCAAAGTCATTGAGCCTCTTACTGGTACAGACACTTGACTTGGTGAGTCTCTGTTCAAGACCTCTCCCTTCATCATCGGTGGCTGTTCCTGCGCAAGCGAATCCCGTAGTCAGAACTTAGTGAGAGTACACAGCCTTTCCGCTCCTAGTCTGCATGATGCCCCCATTGTTGAATTCTCGGCACTATGGGAAGGTCTTTGGTCGCGTTTGGTTTCTCAACTTATCTCAATACGAGTTGTTGGTAGTTGCACAGAAATAATGGTGCACAGGCTGTCCCGGCACTTGACGCAATACAGGGAGCCCAAAGTAACGGTCCCGTAGTGGTTTGGCGCACCGTTGAGAACTACGATTAAATAAAGTAGGTATGTATGTAGTTAACTACCTACAGATCGATCATTCGGGGGGTAAGAAAGCAGAGAGATCAGAAGCGCCGAGAATCTGGAAGGCGCAAACTCTGATGCCATTATCCTCTCCCTTCCTTTGGTCTAAATCTATTCTAGTTGGTGTTCGAAGTCTTTGATTGGATGAACCTGGCTGAAGAGCTCTGGAAACTCAATCGCAAATACAGCCCGTTCTTCACATGGAGAGCAAAGTCCTCGGGTAGTTTGCACAGTGCTGTGCCGCAACTAGGAGCTAGAAGGAAGGAGAGTGCGAAAGAACCGAAGTCAACCAAGAGTTGAAAGCCGACGAATGGCGTTAAAGCGACAAGAGCACACAATAACAAAGACAACACGACAGCGCAACACACTACTAGCACATAACACGACACTGACACGACACGGCCACAGGAAAGCAATAACACAACCAGATAGACAAATGAGAAAAGCCCAGCCCACAACAAACTGACGCGACACAAAGGCAACCTGAACTCTAGCGCAGCCGTGGACGACACCAGATAGACTCACAACCGTTTTTGGATGCTTTGATAACTATTGTTCATAGCCTGAAGAACTGCTGATGAAACAAGGGCATGAGTGATTCCTAATATCCGTAAGCCTGTCGGAAATATCCAGATAATGCTTGTAGTTAAAGAACCTGGCCAGTATTACCTCAATTGTGTATGTATGTATGTATGTATGTATGTACATACACAGGCCAAGCATCTAACCAGGGATTGATGTGATTGAGCGGGAAATGGACGACAACAAGGTCCGGGAGGAGAGCAAAGACCAATCACATTGAACCTTGTAATGTGATCTACGCAGTCAATCTCACTGTTTATGAACAACTTATGATCGAGGTGACTTGGGTTTTGGATGAATTGACGAGCCGAATCCAGGTGTCTGAGGCGCAACTTCAGAGATGATCATGAGTAGGGCATCACCTAATGGAGGTTTCGAGTAGGGCTTCTCATATTATGACTTACTCTCTACACGTCTCAAAGTTGTATCTTGAATCGACGCTGTGTGCGGGCTTTTCCTGTCGCATCAAGCGGGTGCTGAGGTGCACTGTGGGTGCACAGTAACTGCTGGCGCGAGTAAGCGGAGTTTGAGCTGCCAGGGGTTAATGACACCAAGCATCGCTCCCGTCTGGTCCCCCCCCCGGATCCTTCATCCTTGCACGCTGTGGCCTGGGTAGCCCTGCCGGCCCCGTGGCCTCCTGTAGCCACTGGGATTCTGGGCGACCGATCACTCTACCCAGGGAGAGACCCCAGTACTAGTAGCAGTCGCGATACCTCAGTCGGTAACTGTACGAACAACCGCTGAGAGGAAACCCATGATCAACTCCCTCCTCCGCCCAACGCATTTTGAGGTGGCCTGGTGCTACGCTGTTCTGGCTACACCCCAATGATATCCCTCTGCCCCTGTAGCCGCACCCCTCGCACCACCCACCAAAGTTGCTGGGAGCGCTCTTTAGCTTTCAACAACGCCCTACAGAGAGTCCTTCCTCCACCGAGTTTGTGTGCATGTTGCGAGCTGGATGGTCCCCTGGTTCTGTTGTGCGTTGACAGGAGAGTGCCCAGTGCGCATACGACAAGCGGAGGGACCGCCTGTATATTTCTCTGGCCACTTCTAGACAATGAGATGAAGAGGGCGGAATATTTTAGGAATAACATGATGCATCTAGGTCATGTCTGGTTGTGTGCTCATGGAAAGACGAGATATCAAAAGCCTTCAATCCTGAGGACAGCGGGTACCCAAGCATTGAGTCTCAGCTTGAACCCAAGCATAACACAGTAGGTATCGTACCGTGCGTGGTGAGGCCAAAGATAGTCTAGTCTATTTCATGATCCACGCCAGCACACACCTGGAAAAGTCAAGGGCGATGTCGGCTCGTACGGTGAGAAGGGTTTTCAAGTTCATTCTTGAGATAATTCATTGTTGACAATTTTGTATGCCGGTATTTCGAAAGTCAAAAAGACGATAGACTCGCTACCTACCCACGAACAATTGGGAGGGAGATCAGCCTTAGAACTTATGTAGGTATTTTCTTTTCCTTTATCGCTTCGGACCTTATCAACCGTGACAGTTCTATGCACACAAACCTGTGAGGTTCAAGGTACGAGCAGAGCATGCAAGTGGTCCACTGCACCCCAAATAGACTCATATTGGGTGCGTGTGCATACATAGGTACTGCATGGTCGTTCTTTTTAGTGCCGCAGGCCGTTGAGCATGATTTCGTCAAATGAACAATACAATTCAGGCCTTTCAAAGCTTTTGCATACCTAAGAAGTAGCCTTTCCCTGATTTTGGAATATCCTCTATCATTCTCCGCTTCCCATCTGCTCATAGAAATGGCTTTGGACTTCATCTGTGGATGATGTTTCTTCTCCTGCCTCTCGTCAACTCTTGAACCAGACTAACTAAACTAAGGATTAACCCCTCTTTGCCCTTGATAGGATTGAATTGGATCTGTGGTGGATATCTGCCACACCCTTTCGTTCCCTTCTCACCAAGGATGGATTCTGATTCTGTTTCTTATGCCCCACACTCCCTCACACTCCTCACCAAGCCAAAGTGCACTCCCCCTCCCCCCGTCCCGACCTGCCTGCCTGAGGGGCGGGTATTGCTCAAGGCCCTGAGGGTACTGAGGCAGTGAGGGTACCTCTACCACGGCCATTGATCAAGCAAGTTGAGGGTACGTACCTCGCACCTGCCTCCTCTGTTCCTTTCTCTTCATTCTGCCCTCACCACCAAGATCCTGACCTTCTCGGGATTTTTTCCTTCCCTTTTCTCTTTCTATTTCTTTTCTCTCTCTCTTCTTTTTTTTTTCTTTGCCGGTCTCTTTCCCTTTTGCCGTCCACCTCCTCTTCCTTCGAGTTTGCAGTCATCTTTCCTCGACTGCTTCCTCTTCGCAATTGTGCTGCCATATTAACGTCACGCAGCCCTACCTCTCTCTATCTCTGGCAGAGAGTGCTCAACCGCCGTATCTCGACCGTTGAGACCAACGGCACCCCATCATCCCCCATTGAAAACAACAAGAACACCTCCGCGATGAACCAAGGCCATCCCCAGCCAGACATGTATTATTCACCTCATTATTCGACACCACAGTACGGCTATGGCTATTCTACGAATGGTGCTCCAACTACCGCGGTCTCCACTCCTATGCCCGCGCCCCAGAATGTACTGCCAGTACCTTCAGCGCTCAGCAACCAAGGAGCAATGCAGCAGCCAGGTTACAGTAACAGCAGTAATAATGGCGCTTTCGACACAACTGGCCAGCATAACCCCCCCGGTATGAAGCCCAGAGTCACGGCTACCCTCTGGGAAGACGAAGGCAGCCTCTGCTTCCAGGTGGAAGCTAGAGGTATATGTGTAGCACGGAGAGAAGGTGAGAATTGTTGTCCCTAAGCGCCCTATACACCAGCTGACCTCAAGTACAGATAACCACATGATTAACGGCACGAAACTATTAAATGTCGCTGGCATGACTCGAGGTCGAAGGGACGGCATCTTGAAAAGCGAAAAGGTTCGCCACGTCGTCAAGATTGGTCCCATGCACTTGAAAGGTGTCTGGTATGTATCCCCATGTAGTTGGATCTGTAGACCCATTGCTGGATGTTGAACTGACCATGGCCTAGGATTCCTTACGACCGTGCACTAGACTTTGCGAACAAGGAGAAGATCACAGAGCTCCTGTTTCCCTTGTTTGTTCACAATATCGGAGCACTCCTTTATCATCCGTCGAACTCGAACCGCACCAGTCAGGTCATGGCAGCTGCCGAGCGCCGCAAGCACGAAGGACTCGGTGGCCAGAGACCCCCTGCTCCTAATGCTTTGCCTTCAATTGGACAGCATCACCCAATGATGCCTGGCTTGCCAACCGGAGGCTACGTTCCTCAACCCCTTGCAAATGGTCCTCAGTCTCTCGCAAGCACTCCCCAGCCTCTCACAAATGGTTCCCAGCCCCCCATGCCTAATGGAGGTGGCATGCTTAAACGAGGACGAGAAGAAGAAGAAGACCTGCACCGACCAGTCTCTAATGGACATGATCCTATGAGTAACATGCATGCAATGTCTAATGGTTACCCTCAACAGCCTCCCCTTGCGAATGTACATCAGCCTCCTATGCAGAATGGAGGAGATATGCTCAAGCGGGGCAGAGAGGAAGACGATGAGGTTCATAGGTCAGCGCATAATGCACACGACACCATGAACAACATGCCTGGTAGCATGCCTGGTATGTCAAATGCATATGCTCAGCCTTTACCAAACGTTCATCACCAGCCTCTTGCTAATGGAGACGGAGGTATGCTCAAGCGAGGTCGAGATGAGGATGATGACGTTCACCGATCAAGTCCCAATGGGCATGATTCCGCAGGCAACTTCGAAGTAAAGCGGCGTAAAACCATAACATCGAATGACAGCATGGTTTCCCCCGGTGGATTCTACACCCTACACAACGGGTATGGCCAGCCTGGTGTTATGAATGGCATGAGCCCATACAAACGACGAGATGATGAGGCGGAGACGCCACGACCTGGCCCAAATGTACATGACCACTTGAACAACTTCGACCTGAAGCGACACAAGACCATGGAGACGAGTGTCCCTGCCCCCCAGTATGACGCCATGAATCGCCCTCATTCTAGCATCGGCACCTCTCCCTCCTATGCCCCTGCTCCTGTTTATGACAACTTGGCTCGGCCTGCATCCACTGTTGCTGCGTCTCCTTCGTATCCTTCTGCTCCGGTGTACGATACTGCCGCTCGGCCTCCTTCTGCCATTAGCGCTCCCCGAAGACAGCAATCTTTCGGTTAGTCTTTAGGACTGATAGATAACCCCCGGTGTTTCGTTGTCGACGTTTTACAAGGAACAGTGGCATCTCCCCCGTGCACTCATTGAATAGTGCAAGCGAAAATTATGATACGTCCCATCTCCGATGAACAGGGACATGAAACACATTCTCTCGATTTCCTTTTTTCTCTAAAAGAACTCTTTTCTTTCTTTTTTGTTGGGCACTGGAGTGTCCCTCATCGGAAAGCCCTTGGTTGCAAAGATGATGCCGACGAGTTCACGACACGACTTCTGATTTTTTGTTAATCTAGCATGCTCTGTCACGGATATACAATGACTAATGAGTCACGGTCTGCATGGAGGCTTAATTTCTGGAAAGAGTCTCTGCAGCAAGGTTTTCCCTTCGATGATTTACTCCGAAATGCGATATGATCGCATACTATGGGACGGTACTGCCTGTAATGAGCCCAGGCGGGAATGATGAGTTTGGACTGGACCCTTGTTTACTGAGCTGTCTTGGCTAGCCCAAATGTTGGAAAGTCAAGACGCCGAAGGGAACCTATGGGAAAGGCTCTGAATTATGAATTACGATCTTACATTTCTCATTTCTTCACTTCTTTTCATATGTGCTCGCGTTTCACTGTGCACAGAAAACGCGGGCACAGACGATGTGTGTGTTTTTTGGAAGTGTTGCTTTTTTAGGTAACGAATTATGAGGGAACAATAAAAGCTTTTTTTTTCTCAAGAATAGACACAATTAGAGAGTTGGATCATATATGCCAAGATTACTGTGCAGATGTCTCATGGCGATGAGTGTTACGAAATGAATGGATGTGAGAACAGGTGTACGAAGCACTTACATGGGCAGAGGGGTGCTCAGGTTCTAAGCCATTCTAGCAATAACTTTGTGAGGTAAAGGAACATTGACATGTCATAACGCAGCCAAGCAACGGCAAGTGAAATGAATGCCATGCCGTCTTGCCTGTGACTACCTTAGTACGTTGATATTTATTTACCTTAGAAACCATTAACATTGAAGGTAGTTGAATGATTAAGGTATGATCGCCACGTGAGAGATCCACTATTGCTTGTTGTCGGGTCAACTACCTAAAATCAACATATTTGGTGTTAGCGTGCGACCGTTGAACTTGACTTTCTAAACAAGCAACACTGCTCAAAAGTGGCTTGAACCAGACTATCAAGTCAACGATATCCTTCGCCAACTAGAACAGTGACTACGCACATTGACTGTTTGATTATCCCATTTCCTTGATTCAGTGTGCATCACAATGGAAACACCACTGTCGCCCGCCCAAGGTTCAAATCTCAATATCCAGACACCAGCTACTGCTCAGCGGTACGACTCCTATGAGGCACGAACAGTCTCTGCGTCTTCCGAATCACAGACTCAGTCCTCTCAGGGATCATCCCCTTTCGTGTCTGCCCTCAACGATACTGCACTTTCCGATCAGGAAAACCATTCTCCCTCAAAATCACGACACTCCCGAGTCCTCTCCGGCGCAACTCTGTCACCGTTGAAGATCCTCACAGACCAGCGAGAGGCGAGAGACGGAAGACCAACAGATAGACTGAGCCCCAACGCTCGCAGCCCTAGGAAGGTGTCTCCCGAGAAGCGTTTTCCTGTTAAGATCAGCAACCCTCGTGACACAACCCGCGCCGCGTCCCAAGAGAGCACGATGAGTCTAGAGGATGCAGTGCGGCAAAATGAGGGCCTCAAGCGCGCAATTGAGATCTTTGAAGATGAGCAGAGCGTCCTGGAAGACGGCCTGGACGATATGGACGTCACTACCGGCACCATCAACGTGAACCCTTCTGGAGAAATGGAGGTCGACGATTCCGTGTGCCCTGACGATACAGCTATCAGTACCTTTAGTACCTTCTCGGCTGTGCCCAACCTAACCATGTTTGCCAAACTCGGCCAAAGCCCTACCAAGCTGTCCGATATGGGTGGTCTCACGCCTCGGGCAAACACACGAGGCGATCCCTCCCCATCACGAACGTCGCGAGCCAGAGCGAGACACGACTCGGGAAACACAACCAATCTTCTAGACTTCACAGAGCAGCTGCGTTTTCCGCAAAGATCACCCCAAAAGTCACCGGCTAAGGGCCGGCTTTCTCCATCTCGCACAGCACCTGATATGACTGCGACGCCTTCTCGTGGCGGATTTGCCAACCTCATCGACTTCGACATTCCCCCTATGCCCACACCTCGAAGCGTTCCCAGTATCACCGCAAGGGAACTCGAGTCTCTCAAGTCAAACTTTCTGTCAGAGATCAGCTCACTCAAAGCTTCATTGAGTGGTAAGGAAGCCGAAGTGCAATCGCTCAAGGCCGCAGTTGGCGATGCAGAGAAGCGGGTGGGTGAGTCCCAGGAGCAGCTGCGCGAGGAACGCTCTATCAAAGAGCAACTTACTGCTGAGAAAGAAGGTTGGGAGAACCGTGGTCGTGAGATGGAACATGTCTTGCGGAAGGCCAAAGAAGAAATCGTGGAGAGCCAAAGAGAACAGGAAGAGCTCGAACAGAAGTTGGAAGAGAGTGAGAAGCGACGTGAGGCAGCCGAGATGTTGCACCAAGAGGCAGAGAGTAAGATGGCGGGTATGCGTGCCGGAAAAGACACCGACAAGTCGTCGCCGGAAAAGCCCAAGAGCCCAAACGACACCAATCACGAAGTTGAGATTGCAGTCGAGCGGGTGGCTCGTGAGCTTCATGCTCTTTATAAGAGCAAGCACGAATCTAAGGTTACTGCCTTGAAGAAGTCATATGAGACTCGGTGGGAGAAGCGTGTCCATGAGCTTGAAAGCAAGATCAGAGAACTTGTCGAGGAGAACGAACGTCTGCGTGTCTGCCGAGATACAACAATGAGCAGAGTCGAGCCCGACAACATTGAGGCAGACGAGCGCAAGGCCCAAGCAGTCCGAGACAGCGCAGCAATCAAGGAGTTGAATGCTGATATCCAACGACTTGAGGCAGTTGTCCATACAGTACAGCTCGACAACGAGTCACTGCGCAGTATGCTGGAGAAGGAGCGTGTAGAGAAGGGGGAGCTTGTGCAACTTGCCGAGGAGATGATGAGCATGCAGAGCTTTGTTGCGCAGACACCAAAGCCCCAGCCTCAGCCACAGCAACAAGCTCAACAGCCTCCGTCTGCGTCTCGTTACCCTCATGAGAGACAACATGACCGAGAGCCTGAGACTAAGACGCCAAAACGAAGTGCAGATCACTTTAGAAGCAGTGTCAGTCGTGCGTCGGGACTACGCGCGCCAGGTTCGGGACTCCGAGCACCTCACGAGCGAACAAAGAGCGCAGGTGGCTTGCCTCGTCCAGGTGGTATGGCCCGTAGCGGCATTATGAACTCCATTGAGAAGATGGGCAACTACCGAGGTCGTGGAGCAGAGTAATATTGGATGGGGAGAAACACGATGAGCCTCAGAGGGGCAGATGGACGCGAAACTAATGACACATAAACTGTATGACTGGAGCCTGTTTTTCTGCATAGCATATGCTCGGGGGGATGCCGCGAACTTGCTCTAAATCCCTGACATGACCTTGTTTATTGACGTTTCTACGACTGATGGTCATGGGAGCCCGGCGTTGCATTTTACAATGGATGTTAGTTGTAGATTGGAGTTTCTCGAACATAGTTGATTTTCCATTCCTTCCTGAGATTTGAAGCTTCTATCAAGGGGCCGGATATAAAGTCGTCTTTGAGTTAAATCATGAGATCCATTAATATCAAGAGTTGCGATCATTTTGCTGATGAGAATTTCAGTTTATTTACACTCATATGTCTCATTAAGGAAGCTTTCTTTAGACTAATATATATAGTATTTGCCCTGGCAATGCCGTTCATCGGCTTACAGGCCATAAGCCTTCTTGGCCGTACCGCCAAAGATCATTGCGCGCTCTTCGCCACTCAGCGTAGCCATCCAACACATGCGTTCAACTATGCTGCGCCATCTAGGCCAGGCATTGTCGGTGTTGACAGTACAGACAGGCCAGTCGCTGCCAAACATGATACGGCCGGGGCCAAAGGTGGCGAGGACAATACCGAGCCAACCGAGAGTAGCCTCGAAGATGTGGTTGGGGTCTTGGTTTCGTAGGGAGTCAGGCATCTCGGAGAAGCCACCAGAGAGCTTCATATAGACGTGAGAGTCTTTACTGAGGGTGTAGACGGCAGTGCGCCAGGCGTGGAAGCTGGGGTCTGATGTAAGGTTATAGATGCTGAAATCGGGTTTGCAGAGGTGGTCTAAGGATAAACTGTTAGAATGAAGTAGGAGAAAAGAAGGGCTGCACGAACTTAGCACCAGTGTGACCTTCTCCTCCTCAGGAACACCATCGTGAACACGGTCAACAAATTCGATCACTTCATCAAGCTGCTTCTTTCCACGTCGATGCTGATCAATGCCAACATCGAAGGTGAATCCTCGTCGACCAAGGAGCTTGACGGCCTCGATGAATTTATCGTCCAGCATAGTGCCATGAGGCTTGTCCTGCAGTAAGTAGCGGAACCCTTTGATCTTAGGCCAAGCATCGCCAGCCTCCTCTTTCACTCGGTCAAGATAGCGCTCTAGAACCTCAGGGCCGCTTGGCAACGGCGCCCATGGCACAATACCAAGGCATAACTTTGCATCCTCGGGGCTGTGGCCCTCTCCTTCGCGCGGCTGGCCAAGCGCAACACGCCTGAGCCATGAGACCTCAGCCAAAGGCTGCTCCCAGCCGGAGCCATCATTTGCGCCAGACTCAACATCATTCTTGCGGTCTGTTTCGACAAAGACGAAGCCTAGGAGAGACGGTGCAGAAGAGGTAGCTTCGCGGTATTCCTCCAGGGAATGTTGGCCGGCAAGAGGTCCATCGGGGGTGTACCAGGCGAGGGAGTTGGTTTCGGCCGCTGGGTAGAGGTGAATGTGGGAGTCGATGATGGGGAGTATGATTTGCTCGTCGGACATATTTGCGTTGGGTGATGATGCTATACTTGAGATCCTATGAAGCCAAGCTCGCGAATGACTGAAGGAAGGACGTGGAGCGTGGCTGAAGAAGAAATTGAGACGCACTTAATTAGAGGGATTTGAGACTAATCACTGGTGATCTCAGGCCTCGTCTTACATAAACCGAGATACAATGCAATGTTATATGTAGAAAAGACGTTACAAGTACGGTGAAGATGAGTTTGTGATACTACCGCTGGGCAATACATGAATGTCCAATAGATGATAGGGAGTTACCCCGCCATAAGATTGGACCCTCGCCTCCTGAAGGCCTAGAGGCTCTCCACTGGAGGTACCTACCACATTACCTCCAGGTTAGTACCAACCTTAGCCTCCACTGTTAGAAGTGCAACATGATGGGGAGTAACATTGAACCGAAAGACCGAAATCGATAGCTTTACTTAGGTATTTAGTACATCATCACGTTGCTCTATTACTCAAGGCCTCTTATCTCATTTCATGAATAGATTCAATCGTCATCTATCCTAGACAGCTAAGCTATTTCATTCATTAAATCGTTGCTCATGGCTGTCCTTGATCATCCACCTCATACTTCGTAATGGCTAGTCTAGACCTTCATCAATCGCCAGGCCATGAACCACATCCAGATATTGTCTGCAAGAAACGGGATCTCATCATCAGGACAGATGAGATTTCTCATGCGTTGGCATTGTTTGCTTCTGGGGCAGCCTCTTTCGAGAACTCCCAGCTCACTCAGGAACCAACAGAGTGAGGAATAGAAATTACGTCTGCGCAGCCACGAGAGGACTGCGGCGAACGGCCGCAGCATCGACCTAGCTAACGATCAACGCATCGCCGCGGTGGAACGTACGAGACCAGCTCGGCGTACCATCCACGTCTGACAGCGTGACGCAGGTCGGAACAGAAAATGATTGCTGATATTACCACAACAACATAGGTCGAGTCATCCCGGCGCGAGTGTGCTGCCAGGGGATGCCCGATTTAAAGAATGAACGGCTAGAGGTTCTCTCAACCTGTTGCCACAGAGCCCTCCGCACACGGGCGCATTTATGCGACCACGCCGTGGCGGCGAGAGCTGGTGCGCGAGACGGAGGCTTCTTCATACTCATACTCGTCTTCACTGCCACTAGAGCAGATGGAATCACTATCGTCGTCGTAGCCACAGCGGGATCCGCCGCAGTCGAGCTTGACACGCTCGCCCTTGCGAGTAATACCATAGCGCTCGCAAGTGCAAGAGCTGACGTCGGATCCGGGAGTGCTGTAGCCAGAGAGGGACGAGTTGGGTGAGGAGCTGTCGGAGCGGTAGGACAGAGAAGAACCACTGGAGGAGATTGGTGATGTGCTGAAGTCAGTGATGAACTCGTCCTCGATGTTGGCGCTGCCGAAGCGGTCGGCAAGCTCCTCAAGTTCCTCGTTGTCGTAGTAGGAAGCATCCAAGATGTGCTTAGTCGCGTGGGGAGACATGGGCTTGGGGGCCTGGATCTGGGAGATTGACAGGGGGCGACCCTTGGGGATGTCAACTGAGAGCTTAGAGCTATGGCGTGAGGATCGCGAAGATCGCGACTCCTTGTCCTTGGAGGAGTGAGAAGAGCTCTTGCTGCTGGAGGAAGACTTGTGCGACGATGACTTGGATGAGGACTTGGAAGAAGAAGAGGAGGAAGACTTGGAGGAAGACTTGGAAGATGAAGAGCGGTGGGACGAAGACTTGTGGGAGTCGGTGGGAACGTCAAGAACGTTCAGCTCGCGGCCAGTGGTGGGCTCAATGGTTGAGGTGACGCTGGGGTTGTGGGCAACATGGTAACCATCGATGATGTAGTAGTACCAGTATCGTTGGCCAGCCTCAAGAGTTGAGTTCTGGAATCGAAAGGTGCCCTTCCAGGAGCCGGACTTGGAGGAGGACTTGTCCTTGGAGAGAGGGAGCTGACCGACGTAACCGTCCCAAGAGCCGAGAAGGTGGACAGTCTTGACGCCAGAGGAGACGCGGAGAGAGAAAGAAAGTTGAACAGCCGACATTTTGCTTTGAGTTGATTTGATTCAATTATGCGTTTGAGTTGTTTGGTGAGTCGATGATGCGAACAATGAAAGTTTGATCAATGCAATGTTGTTTGATAGTTGGCGCGAGCAAGTGAAATCCGTGATTTCTGTAATTAGATGATTATAGCAGGCGGGACGAGCAGTAAAATGAAATAAAAAAGCAGGATAATCGTTAAAAGGTTGATGTCTCTAAGCTGGCCAGCAACTTATTGAGTAGGCTTTGGAGTTGACGGATATCTTTGATTAGAGACAACGAAAATTAGAAAGATAGTAGTAGAGACCGGCTCCACGGTGAACAACGAAAACACAAAGGGGGAAAGGGGAAGAGACCCAAGAACAAAAACAGGATTTACGATTGAAAAGGACTTGCTGAAGAAGAAGAAGAGAAGAAAGAAGAGAGGCTTTGGGGGTGGGTGTTGGTCCTGTTTATAAGGAACGGCCGTGTACAGCGGCCACAGCCATTCTGCATGGATCCATGGATCCAATATCCATCCATACCCATCATCATGTGGATGGATAGGTACCAGTAGATAATTGTGATGGACCCGATGTATTAATTGACAATAGCATCTGTTGCGCCCACACATATTGTACACACACGCACAGATTTACAAGAAACAAGGACTCTTCAACTACAGAGACAGCCAATCACGGGCTGCAGACAAGGAAATGCCGAGTTCATGTCATCTACGGAGTACTATCACTCGGCCCATCACAATTGAACGGTTCCCTCTTCCCTCCCGGGACAAGCGTGGGCGGTTAAGCAACCTAAGTGTGGATCAAGTAAGTGCGTGCATCAAAAGCGGGACACAACCCATGGATGCTAATGGAAATGCTGCGATACGTATTTAGAAGCACCCGACCTAGCCCCAGAGCGGGGAGAAACAAACACTGCGCCAATCAGAAGCCCATTACCGCTAAACAGGCCCAAAGAGCGACCCCCGTAGAGCGTCTATTCCAACGTCGTCATTGGCTTGTGGCACCGCTAGATTCAACCTCTCGTCACGCTGCAGGCCCGGCCAATTACCAACAGTCGTCAACCACATCTCACATCAACCACTTGCATTTCAGCCATGCAAGGACGCAACATCAATGTCATTTCTTGTACGGCCTAGACACCAGATTTGTCGGCTCTCGCGGCCTCAGCAGCACATTGTAATCTATGGATCATGCAAAGCCTACTTACTGTATGCTCATCGCACATCGCATCGCATCGCATCGCATCGCATCGCATGGGCTCGCATCTGCCGTAATGTTCTGCCTCTGACTTGCACTGCACCGCTTGACACCTCTGGCCATTATTGGGCCGCTCTTTAGTCGGGCGAACTGTAGTGCAACCCTCGAGTTCATGCGGCCGGCTTGAAGAATTGGACGAGTCAATAATTGACTCACTAGCTCACCTAGACTGGATTTGCTCTCAGAATCACGGCGGAACTGTATGCTCCGCTGTTGTCGTATTGGCGGTAGTATGTACGCCATATCACGCTTCAGATGCAAGTCGACAATGGTAGTGTGGATTTGCCGCGTCTGCGCTACGCTTACAGAGGGACTGTACATACATGGCCCAGAAGAGAGAGGTATGCGAATTGGCGGTGGCCTTCACTTACAAGGTGCATACATATCGAGGCCTCGTCTATCTGTATCCCCCCTACCTACATAGGTACCTATCCAGCCACCTTTGCTCGCATCCCCGAAAGGCTCCTCATTCGTATGCAGACTGAAATCTCTGATAACAAGCCACGGGCCATCATTGAGATGACCTTGGCTCACAGAAAAAATGAAATATGCCAAGCCAGGTTCCCGTTCGATAAGCATAATGGGTCTAAGCGTACGGATACTATCTCCATCTTCCCCCTCTACGGCCCGTCCGCGTGTGCCAGATGCCTTCTACCTTCCCGGGTCTAGCATCGGTAGCATCGGTCCTCTCTAATCCATCTCCATGCATGCTATGCCTTTTAGCTTCGGCGGGTATGTGAGGTCCGTCACACATACACGAAGTCGCCCACCACCGAGTGACTCTATTTACAAGGTTAGGTAGGGGACCAGCAGAAGACTTAGGACTGAAGTTCCAAACGACAAAAAGGCTCAGACTGCATTAATACAATCTAGTATGGATTCAGCAGGCACTTTGGCCACTTTATTTTTGCCCCTGATATATAATCACCAAGGTACTTGTGTAAGTCTTCTGACACCGCGAGATGCCAGGGCAAATCAAGTTGTTCCCCGTGATGGCTGCCTTTTGAAAGAGGGGGGACTCCACGATAGGCACAGCTGAAAGTTCCCCGTTGCGGAACCTCGGTCAGAGCGTGACCTTTCCTCTACTTGATCGAATGAGTAATCGGTATGTCGAGCAGTGAGTCTGGCCTTTGTCATTCTAATTGATACTGTATCGACGGTATAGCACCTTGCTTTTCCACAGCGCATGGCAATCACTTGACAGAAGGTTACACTCAGATGGCCTTGCATGCCACGAACTTTCTCTCTGATAACACTTTTTTACTCGTATCGATATGCTTTTGTCCTGGGTGCATGAAGACTAATACCCACACATGGATACGCTGCATGGCATAAATTCAGTGTATCTAGCATAATCATAGCAGCCTACAAGTGACAAGTAATGTTAGACTTTAACAGCACTAGATACCTATTATTAGACATTTGAATCATGTTTCAGCTCAGTCAATGCCTATATCGTGGCACGAGTTGATATTCATACACTCATATACAGGACCTGACTTGGTGCACATAGATACCTACTTAGGTACCTAGTAGGCATTTAGGGGGGCAAGCGGTGAAATGTGGGCAAAGGGCTGCATTTCCAGGCAAAAACTTTGTGTTCCTGGTGGATCATGTTTCTCAAAGGAAATAGAAGAAAGAAAGAATAGAGGTGCTAGTAGTCATCAGATGCGAGACCATAGTTAAGACCTCTGTCGAATGGCTTGTCTGACGGGAATGAAACACAGGTGACTTCATTCATGAGTTAGGTACATAGTATATCAGAGAACTTCTCGATGCAATAATGAGTCCCATATGGAATTCCGGTGACCTGTCACGTGGGGACCCGTTTTGTTTCCAGATTATCCTTCATTCAACACGGTCGACCGTCGCGTCCTACATTCTCTGGACAAGCGTCATATATTCGACCTCAGGCATCTGTTTGGACTTCCTCTCTAAAGATCGCGTTATACGATCCTTACAGGAGATACTCATATGAGAGTGCTGAGTCACAAAGGCTGGTAGGAGTTCCATTTCGTGTCTACCTCAGGGTCAATTTTCATGGCATAGAATTTTAGGGTCTTAGTAATTTCGAATCCTCCACTATTCCGTGCTTCAGTCATCCTCAGGACAATCTCAGGTTACCATAAGATATCCAGACAAGTTTCCTCTATTGAAACGCCAAATCTACCGTCTTGCTTACAGACATAGCCATCTCAGGTTACAGACTTCACAGAATGACTACCCAAGACTGGTCAGTTGATGACGCCCTTATTGGCAAAGTGACAAATTATGTTGAGGAATATATGTCCAAGTATGACGCATCGCACGACTTCAACCATATCAAGCGTGTCCTCCGTCTCTCGCAGCATATCCAGTCTCATACCCCTTCAACACGCCACGATCTGGTCACGCTGGCCGCACTGCTCCACGACGTTGGCGACAAGAAGTACCTCCGCCCCGGCGAGGACCCTTCTCGCATGGTAGCATCCGTGCTCGTGTCCTTTGGTGCACCACAGGCCCTTGCCGACACCGTCCAGGCCATCTGCCTCGGCGTCAGCTACTCCTCCGAAGTCAAGGACCCGGCGCGGACACAGGCGCTTGTGGGCAAGTATCCAGAGCTGGCCGTTGTTCAGGATGCCGACCGCCTAGATGCCATTGGCGCCGTAGGCATTGCGAGGACGTTCGCATTTGGAGGTGCCAAGAGTCGGACACTGGAGAACACTATGGAGCATTTTGATGACAAGCTCCTGTTGCTTGAGGGCATGATGAAAACAGAGGAAGGGAGGAGGATGGCTAAGGAGAGGACGGAGAGGTTACGTTTAATGAAGGCATGGTGGCAAGAGGAGACTAGCGAGTAAAGTGGTTTTTTTATAAGAACTTATGAATATGACCCCAAGTCAAGGAAACAAAACACCGCCTTAGTCGAGTACCGTTAGATATGGATGGCATCTTACTTCTAGACTTCCCATACCTAAGGTATAGACTAAAAGCACAGTCAGTCTGGCCGGCTTACGTCCCCGCAAGCCTTACGAGAACCCTTACGAGAGACCTCACGGCTTACGAGCCAATTGGCTCTCTTGTACTCGACCAAATCGGTGGATCTACGTTGACTGTGTTGGCTGTCTCACATGAGAACCTTTACGGATTGGGAGTTTGCAGGACAGGCAAGACATCAGGTCGGAAGATTATTCGCAAATAGGGAGTACATAGAGCAAGACATAGCCACTCATTATCGTGAAGGTTACCGCTTCTGTTTTTCATTATCCTCGTCTTTACTCACTCCGCATACTTGACGACACAGTACTGAACCCTTTACGATGGCTCCCCTGCGGCCCATTACAATGGAAACGCTCCCCACAGAAATCGTTATCCAGATCCTTGATAACCTCCAAGCCCCGGCTCTTAAGCAAGTCCGTCTGGCATCCCGATTCTTCAACACCATACTTGCAAAGCGAACCTTTGAAGTACTTGTATCATTTCTTGATCCGGTCGTTGCTCAAGACACTCTTATGACGATCGCGCGAGACCCAGAACGACGCCGCCGACGACCCTCTATCTGGTCACCAAGATGCGGCGTGCCACAGAACCTACACATTGACGAATCATTCCTAATGGCGCTGTGGGCTGGCTTGCGTGGACAGTCATGGGCTGTGGAAACGGGTGCAAATGGGGTCAAGTTGGATATAGGTAACTGGCAGATCGGAGTGGGGAGAAGGATACGCAAAGAGGAGTTGAGGGAGGTTATGTTTCGATATGCGCTTTATTTGAGTTACATGAGCGACTGTGAAAACGAACAAGACGTGCCACAGGCTTGGGTTTTCAATACGTTCTACAGCAAAGCATAGCACTGAGTCGTTGGCGCTTTAGGTTTCATGTTTACCGAATGCTTGGACATCCGACCAAAATACGAGACAGTATTTAGACCCAGTAATGATTTTTTATGTTTCAGATAATAATAAGGGCCATGATAAGTTTTGCTTCAGTGCAGCAAATCAAGGTCAATGGAACTGTGGAATAATATATATGTCTGAGCAACCGTCTATATTTTAAAAAGCACCCTTTTAGGTATAATGTGAATCAAAGTCTAGTCTAAATGAATGGTCGCTAGTATTAAATGTAGAAATTAGTATATAAGTCGTGTGCATGTGCTTTCGGATCTCATATAATGCATCCCCAATCCCGTCATCGCTAGGCCCAATCCATTGGTATCCATAGCGGAAATAACCCCTGTGTGTAAACGCCGTTCGCTTTCGCAAACAAAATCAAATCATGCCCAAATGCTATGCTTTCATGCATCATGTAAGGATCGTAAGAAGTTTGTAGAAAGAAAAGGTGTTGTGGCTAATGCCCATTTTAGATCAGATAGGCGGCGACGAAGCCAACGATGGCGAGCAGGCCAGTGACGGCGTTCATGTGAGCACCAGCAGTTTGGACAGTCTCGGGAACATCAGAGGAAGTCGAGGGCTCGTGGTCCTCGGATTCAGAGCCGCCGTTGCCCCCCTTGCTGCCGCTGCCGCTGCCGCTGCCGCTACCACCATGGGATCCGCTGTCAGTGCCATCATCGTTGCCGCTCTCTTCGCCCTGGGGAGTCTTTCCACCATGGTTACCGGGATAACCGGGTGTGGTTCCATTATGGTAGACGGGAGCACCACCAGTAGGAACAGGGTGATAGGTATGAGGAGGAGGGTTGACAGCAGTAGCGTTGTGGCCATGGTCCTTGGGGACGGTGTAAGTGATGGTCTTGGTCACGCTCTGACCAGGGTTGGTAGGATGAGGGTAGGCGTATGTCTGAGTCTTGGTGATAACATCCTGACCCGGGTGAGTAGATACAGGCTCATGAGGCTTGGGCTCGGTAGGGTTGGGATAAACAGGCTCATGAGGCTTGCTGGGCTGAGTAGGGACCTCAGTGACAGGGCAGACAGTTGTGGAAACGGCGATGGTCTCGGTAGTGACATGGCCCACGGGGCAGTCGACAACAGTAGGAGGGCACTGAGTGATGGTATAGGTCTTGGTGCTGTAGACCGTGCTGGTAGTGTACTCAGTAGGCTTGGTAACGTTGGCTGGGTGGGTGTAGACAGTGGTGAAGCCAACAGAAGGCTAGGTCATGTAAGTCAGTACAAGTTTCGAAACATTAACAGTATCCATTGCAACTTACGTTCTCGTAGTGAGCGTTGGCGACAGCAGCCGCAGCAGCGACGATGATTCCCGAAGACCTCATGATAGTGGTTGGTGTTTAGTGGTTGTGGTTGTTTAAACGAATGTACTTTGTCAAGGTATCTAGATCCTAGATCGACAGAGCTAATCTTTGAACGAAAGACGATGGTGTATAAGATGATGAGAGAAGGGGCTGAAGGCGAGGCAGAGCATTTCTTATATCTCGTCGACCTGGTGGCCTAATTTGTTGGGTAGGTAAGCGAGATGGAGCGGAGCCGACTAAAGTCTTCGTCAATTCGATTCTATTCCAAGCCAATGACGGGACTAGCTCTTGTGAACAGGGCTGATGATAAGCCCATGGCGAAGTGGCTGTTGAAAATGGCGATATGGATACGAGGTGTGGGTTGTCCGGTGCCAAGACCCTGGATCTCCGTATTGCTGACAGCTGTAAACCACCATTCACGGCACTCCCCCCATGTCCCAAAGGGGAAGACAGACCCAAAAGAGCCATGTTGCTTCCTTGGCTCTCGTTATCGTCGTCAACCAGCAGCGGGCCATGCCATGTCCACAGCTACTGCACCTAGCAAAGTCTAGAGCAAATCTCTGCATACAGGACCCACGGTGATAGCTGTTGGGCTCACCAAGCTTACAATTTCAAATTCTGTCTTGACCTGACCGCCAAGAGCGTTCCGAGAGAATTTCGTATGAATGTACAGTACAGCGGCCGGAGGGACCAGAACCCTACGCGCATGTGTGGCTATGTCAGTATGTAACGATTCGATCTCGTGGGAAAGCTTAAACATCCAGTTGACGATGGCGGACGTAACGTCGGGTCAATCAGATGTGTAAGGCTGCCATCACGAATTGACAAGGGCTATTCTTGGAAAATGGCGTTCTGTTGCCCAAGCTAGCGGTCCGCCACATGCCCTATGCCCAGCGCCGGGGTTGCCGGGCCACGAGCATGGAGCCCGCCCATCTGAGCTGAGCCTCAGAGCAGGCTGGCAGGTCCCCGGATTGCTGGTAGAAACAACCGAAATAGTAGTACCTAGCTGGAATGTTTCAACGGCCTCCAGCGTCCGATGACTTCATCGTGGTTTAACCTCCGAATCTCGTGCTCTCCGAATCCAAATTTGGATTCTGTATCCCCCAAACAGATCTCCATGGGTGACCTAGGTATGTTTAATCGGGTGACTGAGTGACGCAGTCTGGAGATGCATCGGTTCTTGTCATCATCCATGCATATCAAGAACACGACCAATTGCTGAGTGATTGTGACTCAGTGGGCAAGTGACCGTTACCAATAGCCCAATAGCCAATAGCCCTCTCTTTGTAACCTCTCTTTGCCCTTCCCTTTTACAAGGTGCGGCCGTCTGTTCCATCTCCATTCGGACATCAATTCGATATCAGTTTGCTGATTCGTATTGATCACACCCTTTCTTTCCCTTGCAGTATCTTTAGAAAAAGAAGAAGAAAACCGGCGACGGTCGGCAACTCTCATTGGCAGGGGTGCGCAAAGGGCTAGCAAAAACTTTGCTCAAAGTAACGTTGCCAGGGTTGTGCAAACTTACCAGCTTCAAGGTTACCCGTCGGGACCTAGGGTTTTGTGGCTTGCCCTTAGCATCATAGCCACAGCCTCATCGGCACTCAGCCTCAGATTCTAGCGTCAGGCCCCATCTACCAGTAACCTTTAGGGAACTGGATCTGGCCGCGTTGATAAATATAACGTGAGCCTCCGTTCGGATTCGCAACAGGGCCTCCGGCTCTATTGTGGGAATCGGCCCATGGAGAAATCCGTGATGAACAGTAGGTTCGACTTCACCATCGGTTCGCAAACGCCACAAAGCGTGAGCTGTTCGTCTAGCCTTTATTCAGGTGACATCGGCGCGTCAAATTCTGCGGGTATGGCCAGGACAGAACTAGGTAGACAACAAGGCATGATACATACTCAGGTTGAGGGAATTAACAAGGCTGGCCATACAAATCCAACGGCGGCTCGTATCTTTGTCGCCATCAGCGCACCTCGTCCCCGCTCGCAGTTACTGCAAGATCAGGCTGAATGACCACTCACCTCGATTCTTGCGATAATCAGCCCATTGTGAGCAAGAACAGATAACAAATGCGATGGTGGCCAACGCGGTGGTCGGTGACCCTTCTGCATCTCAAGATCTCGTGGGAGCGAAATCCTGGCCAGAGCCCTTCGTTGCGGGGATTTGCTGCTGAGTGCAGCGACTGGAAAAGCTCTGCATGTTTGCACTCTACCTACGGAGTACCTATGTAAGCTTATCGAGCTGCCCTGTCGATTTGGCCCAGGCTGCATCAGTGAGTGGGGGTCTATCAACCCGAGCAGCCCTTTCGGCGTACTGTCATGACGCTCGAGCCTTGCAAATAGTGGGTGGTCTGAAAGCTGGAGCAAGGAAGTGCTTGGCTCAAGTGTTGATCTACGGTGCTGCAGAAAATTGTGCCGCTACTCTACGGTGAGATGGAGTTCGTGATAGCAATGGTTTTCCCATTCTCGCACGTGGGTTATCAGCAGGTTTAATTAGGCAAACCTGGCAGATCATTTCTCATCCCAAACTATTGGGGTTTGTAGACTGTCGCATGGATGCCGGCGTGAAGGCTGCTGGTAGGTGGTATTCTATTCTCCAAATACAATCAACCGGAGGCAATTCTCCTTGTTCCGTTTCATACACCGAAGGGTCTATTGCTCATACATACAATACAGCGATTTATACTGCTTGTTTTATCAGTGACTGCTTAGTCCAGAAACCTCCCGGGCTTGTTGGATATTTCAATAGGACGATTGTTCGACTACAAGTATAAGACTACAAATGCAAACTTACAGGTTGTCGGATGTCTCGCCTACTACTACGTCGTGGTGTTGAGTACCTATACACTTTATGTTAGTATGTTGAGACCTTTGCAAGCTTTCAAGGGAATATGCGAGGATCTGGGAATGGCTGCAGGGAAGTCCGCTCGATTGCTAAAATGATAAACAATGCACTGCTATCGGTAGAATGTTCATAATCATTATGGATAGCTTGAGAAGGTGTATCCATCCTGGGGGAGGAAAGAAAACTCGGGACCTTGACCCTATGGAAACGATGAAAATATTAGTGGGGGTAAATTTAGCCTAGGCTTGGGGTGCTCTTTGCCAAGTTTATTTGACACCTTATATCAAGGTTACGTTACGTAGTTCGACCTATAGGAACAGCTATGATCACCTACCTATGTCTTTCAGCAAGGCCGTATGCACTGACTGCCTATTCATAGGCATGTATGACTCTTCGGTAATATTCTTCTAGTACCTGGGGTCCATTGGCTGCCGTGACGCATTATCTTCGCTCTCTGCATAGTACCGAGGCAGTAAGGTATTCACAGGCGCGAAACGACGACTTTATAATATCATGAGTACTGGTTTTGGGTATATTTGGAATCCGCACCACACACGCATGCTACTGTAGCGTATTATCCTATCGTGACGTTGTGTTATCAATGTATCAAGAACAAAGCTTCGTACCTATGTCTGAGATAATATCGCTCTTATATGTTCCAGGGTAACCGCCTCTCATAGTCGTCATCCACCTGAGGCCATAGGGGATTTGATCAACAGACACCGCTTGCAAGACGCAGGGGCAGGAACTAGTCAGGCACAGAGAGTCCTTGTGGTATCATATCTTCAAAATCATTTGCATGCGCTCATGAATCAGCTACGCCGACGTCCACTTGCAGGGCTGAATCTGAGACGTGTGAGGCCAACGTTTTGAAACCTGTCGAGACTGTTTGTTAGAGCCTGCGCTCCTAAGGGGTGCATCGAGCATGTCTGGGCCCTGTCAATAAAATGGTAACTTGGTCACGGCGAGTTGACTGAGAATCAGTTATTCGTTGAAGTTCACGTGTAAAATCAAATGCAGCGTCAGACATTTGACAATCTACCCAAGCAAGAGTCCATGGATGGACGCAGTAAGCCGAATTACCGGCCTAGATATCTTAGTAGCCCCTGATAAGACGCAAGACTGAAAAAAGAAGAAAGAAAAGAAAAAAAGAATGGCTGGTAATCGCTCTGGTTGCACGACTTGCAGCAAATGATCCTGATTCGATTGTCGAGACATGCAAAGGCAGGGTGAGTGAACGGGGTGGGAGAGGTGCTTTCGATCCTGAATGGCTGGTCAGGGCAACACTTTTGCTGGCGTGCAGAAACTCAAGCTGGGTTGTCATTCATCCATTGTGGCTCTGTCACAAAGTCGGCAGGGTTACGCTTCAACATGGCGAATTGGTCCCCGAAAGCATGAGAAACTTGGTGGTGGTGTCATGCGAAGCACTTGAGTTGACTTCCAGAATTGCGTTTCAGTCGGCATGGCCCGTTGAAAGAAATATAGAGGACAAAGACAAGAATGCTAGGGTAACCGACGTGAGGATATCCAATCGCATTGGATCGCCATTGAGTCCCAAATCAAGACTTGTATATATGTCAAAGAGACATTCAGCCAGCCATCGATCGATCTGGACAACCTTGATTGGGGCTAGGTACTTATTCCATCACACAAACGATATGAGAAGGCAGGCGGGGCACTTTGCCATTCTTCCAGCGCTCTTGATCAAGCTATGATCCTTGCATTTTTTGTTATTCGGCAATCAAGGAAAGGCGTGTGAATACCACTGACTGAACGGATACGTCTTCCAACTACCTAATGACAAACATTGACCTCAAGGAATTTGTAGTATTCAATGTATGAACTTCTCGTTTTACCGCAAAAGGATATGTTCCTTCATGGTCCTCCTCCGTATCACAAGCCAATGAGATTATTTCGAAGTGCTCTGTTATTAATACTGGTATGTTCAGTCCCACGATGTGTCCTATCGTTCTTTTTGGGCCCCAAAGGTGCCCTTTGAGCTCTGAGGCCGCATACTTTACCATACTTACAAAATTGAAAGCATCTACCCAAAGTTCACATTCGCGACATCCATTCAACTTTCAACTCGTCGCACTGTTTCACAGTATGAGGAAACGCCTCAAGTTCTAGGCTTTGACTGAGACGCCTGACTCTGTCCAATAGGACGTTCATAACGGCATAATCCAGCCAGCCAGCTTTGCCGAGCTATACAAAGAACTCAATACCATCCCTTGCGTATGTGGAAGCGCTCTTGAAAATCCAGACGCTCTAGCAAGATCCTATCCGCTTATTCAGTTGACCCCTCGTAGTACTCGGCGGCATTTGCGCAGCACATAC
This sequence comes from Fusarium pseudoanthophilum, assembly GCA_013395995.1. Classification (NCBI taxonomy): domain Eukaryota; kingdom Fungi; phylum Ascomycota; class Sordariomycetes; order Hypocreales; family Nectriaceae; genus Fusarium; species Fusarium pseudoanthophilum. The sequence goes on along the minus strand of JAAOAR010000059.1, from coordinate 40,304 downwards.
GGAGTACAGCCTCCATTATTGCATTGAATCTCCCTGCGCACGAACCAGTAAGCCAAGAGACTGCAACTCGAAATAGAGGTCCAGATTTAGCTAGCACTCAGGAAACGAATTGGATCAATCCAATGGCCCCTCAAACTTGAACAATGGCCCCCAGGAGCATCTTGTGGTTGCGTCAGTGGTCCAGTGTCAGAAACCAGAACCGCCAATCCTCACTGAGAATGGAAGGACTCGACGACTCGCTCCTTCCTGCACTGGGTGACTCGACCTTGTTGAATGTGGAGTGGAGTGGAGTGGAGAGGAGGGAGGGAAGGAAGCGCACCTGTTGGCCCGGGCCGCTGGGCCACTGCAGGTCGTGAAATGCATCACTGGGGCCACTGAATGTGTCTTCGAGACCACTGAGGGCTGCTAGAAACTGGCCCTTTAGCGTGTCCCGCAGCTGCCCCCTCCCTCCTTCTCAATCCTTGACAGGCTACCAGACAGGACTTGCTTCTTCTGGGCTTCTATGGCTGGGTTCCTCCACTCTCCCGTCATCTGGTAGGTTAGTGGGCAAGGTCCTCCAGGCTCTAGGCTCTTGTTCCTCAACCAGCGCCTCGTCAATTCTCTCGTTATCTCACCTCACCCCATTTTCTCGTCCCTGTTCCATCTTTGGCATTCTTCATTTGATCTCCGTCAGTAGTGACTGGAAGCTAAGATCATCCATCATCTTATGTGCCGACTTTGACGTGATTCTAACTCGAGAAATTCTTACGCCGCCCATCTCGTCCCAATGCGCACTCGACTATCGCGCTCGACACTCAACGCAACTCTGTAAGCCACGTTTGCGATTATGTTCGGGTGCTAGTTCGCGTTCGAAGCTGCTCCCAACTCTGGCTCTGCTTAAGACCCGTCGTTCTTCAAGCGCGTCGCCTCCCTACGTGCATGTCTCGGACTACCGTCTGACCTGTTCCTGTTGTGTTCCGCAACTGTTCCAAAACCTTGCTTCCTGTCCGATGGCAGCCAGCATGCCAACACCAAACCGTTCCAACATCATTGCCGCGAAGCAAAAGTTCTAAAAAACCCTTTATCTAATAAAAGACATGCTATCAGCACACTCTATTCCATCGCCAGTCATGATGGCACCTCCTGCTGATTATCCGCTCCAAACACGACATGAGACCAGCCCAACCAGTCAATTACAATTCAAAAAGCACAAGATTCTTCCACGACCTCGATGTGAATGGACATCCGAATTACCGATTCGAGTTTCTAGCCCTTCAACCAGACATGACCTGGTTACCAATACTTCTGTTCCCGGCAATGGAAAGCATCCATCGAGCCCACGAACTCTCAAACATCAGTCGCGAAGGATAAGTAGTGGTCCAGATCTACCACCAACCCCGCCGAGACATTCGCGCCAGCCCTCGGAGAACTCTTCTGGCAAGACAAATAGTCCAGCTGCGACCGATATCGCTTTACGAACTCCCCAGCCATCACATCTGCGTCCACCCACCACGCCTCCTAATCAGAAGAGCCCGCCTACGCCCGATGTGACGCCGCCTCATTCCACAAGTCGCCCGCAATTACTACGGCCTATTGCTAGTGACCGTGCTGGTTCAAGTACCACAGCTGGTGAATCCCAATCTGGTTCCTTCACAACTGCGCGAGAAGAGCCTTTATCATCCGAAGATGAAGACAAGCCTGTTGTCAATCAGAACTCACGACCAACTGTACGCAAGATCTTTGACCCAAATTCTCGTATTGACAGGCCTGGAAACCTCGGACTGGCTTTGGGCAACCTGGCACCTCACTCGGAAGGGAGCAGTACGTCCAGGTCACCAGCAGGGGATTGGGCTCATAACGACAGCGACTGGGGCTCCGTCAGTGAGGTAGAGCAGGAATGGGATCACAATTTGCAAAGACTGGTGACTGTGAAGAAGCGGCCTGAAGCACTTATTATGCCTCGTTTAAGCCCAAACAGGGCGAGAGTCGTGGAGCCCAACACAGTCATACCGACACAAGCAGCCAAAGCTGTGCGCGGCATGCCTTTGTACCCAACGACAGAGACACTGACGGAGACACTTCCGCGAGGCACCTCGAGCCGTGATATTCCCCCCTCGGCGACATCGACAGCAATCGCGACTTCTGACCCACGTAGGATGTCGGCCATCTCTACCAAATCCACTGCCTCGACTGTTGTGGAGGCTTATCTTTTGGACACAGTCCCCAAGAGGCAGAGGACACTGCGTCATGTGCGAAAACAGACCATTTTGAGAGACTTGACCAATGAGTTCTCCACCTCAACCGCAGCCTCTCTGAAGTCGGACAGATCGTATACTGATTCATGCGGTCGAAACCGTTCAACTGCTCCAAAGTCAGAAAGTCAATACTCGAACGCGACACATAATTCTATCTCTAGCGGCAGGGCTCGACGGGAAGTCTGGAAAGCAGGGGGCATACCTGTGGTGGTTGTTCCTAGTCGGCTATCATCACACAAAACCAAGTCTAGAGAGCCGTCACTGAGGTCGCACTCTAGTCGGAAGTCGAGCCGTACCACCAGCGCCAGCCCTACGCTGAACGGCAAATCAACGAAAGATGAGCCTCCCATTGTGCGGCGTCAATTGAGAGGTCGATCTTATTCCATGTCCGAAAGCTCTGATGAGAGAACCATGGACTACCCACCTATGGTGCCTGCTCGCTCGTCCTCACTATCTGCTCCTACTAGCCGTAACGGTTCAAGAGCCAGTTCCCTGACAACCGAGAGTATGAAGCTTCATAACGCCTTGCAGGAATATCTCAACAAGAAGAAGGACACGCCCATGGTGCCCGACCTTCGCTTCTCAGAAGACACGCCAGGGGCACGAACGTTTTCCAATGCCTCAGAAAGTCACCGTCGGTCAGGTTCCGATCGCCATGACGACTTCTTGAACACAAAGGGATATGGCTCACAAAACACTCCATTTTCGTTGGCTTCGGTCGACACAAATGGGACCAATCCTGTGGTATCAGAAGCGCTTGCAGTGCAGATGTACCCACACCAGAATTCGTCCCTACTGATGATAGATCATTCGACAAAACCCTCTGAGTCGACAGACGAGACTCAATCGGATACGGAGGAAGATCTGGATGTGCCAATGCCGACTGATTCCTCGGAGGACATTCCAACCACACCACCTCAGCCAAAGTTTTCTCTTGACGATGTCGACTCTCCTCTCCGAAATCCGCGAGCGCCTCCCGAGCCACCTAACCACCCACCAGTTATCAACTTCATCCCTGCCACCCCATCAGGAACGACTCCAGCTCATGAGAAAATGGCACAGATGGGCAACTACTTTGAGTCAATGAACGAAAAACCCCCTCGTCGTCCTTCTGTGGTACGCCGTGCTTTCAATCGTACACGACGCCACTCGGTTGATTATACACCGTCAACCCGAAGACCCTCGAGCTTCTTGTCGCGCACTCTGTCCCTTTCGCGCACTGGGAGGATCAGAGGGATGCCCACTATGGAACGTGAACCAGCGCATCTTGGCTCCGACGACAGCCCCGTGGAAGAAAACAAATTGCACCCTTTTTGGCGCCCTCAATGGTCCAGTGAGGACTCAGACGAGTGCGATGGATACTGTGACGATGACTGTGATCTGCACTGGTCGGATGAACTCGGTGATCAGACCTACCAATATCCTCCGGTAGACAACCGACCGAAGGGACCTCAGAGAAGCTTCAGTTCCAGGATGAAGCGCACATTTGCCGTCCTCCCACCTCGTGATGGTTCCTACTACACCAGCTATGATTGGCCCACTACTGAGCGTCGCACTATTGGGCGAACTCCAAGTGGTAACCTCAGAGTCATGAGACACCGGTCTAGTCTTGAATCTCTACGACAAAACTATAACGATGACGAGAGGCCACATTCGGCGGATGGCGAAGTTAAGAGATCATTCTGGCGAGCCAATAACATCCACAGGCGTGCTAATAAAGAAAAGAGAAGGCTTTCCCTGGGCAGCAAGTTAGAGGAGTTGCAGAACCTCCCGCGCAAATTCAGCGAGAGGCGACGTGAGAAGCGATCACAAGAGCTTCGCGAGAAGATAAGCGGGCCAAAGGAAGTTCGTGATGGGGTTGGAGAAGTTATCAGGTCGAGCGCAGCTCGCGATCATTACAAGCCTTTCGATGGGACCTCATCACGCTGAGGAACTGATTGGGTGTACTGGTGCAGATGGCATTATTGGTATACCAGGGGAGGTAAACGATTTCCACTGCTCGTTGCAGGAGATATAGGACAAAAGGCTCATGACTGATGATTCACGCTTTACGACACGAATGATGGAGGATTATGAAAATGATATTGCTTATGATTTGCTATCTGGGATTTGTTTTTGAAGAGATTCTATATGGGAACTAGTTGGAGGATACTTTGACATTAAAGAGAGTAACTCATGTATGATAATCACCAGTACACACATGAATATACACACAATATTTGCCTGACTAATGCGGCAGTAACAGGATCATGTATTCCTGTAGCCATCCAATATATCAAAATTGATAGACGCCCTTTGCTCATTCCGTGCTCGGGAGCCCACATCATATTAAAGAAAACATTTACTTCCCAGTATCTCCAACTAGAAATACTTTCCATTTCCCGGTTCTTGTCTAACGCCCAATTCGCCAATGATGCTATGGTTGTAATCAGCCCAAACTTCAACCCTGCCATAGGAATGTCACTCATCGCTTCTCATGTCCGGGAGCTCCGGCTCCGGGAGGAGCGAATCCGTGTGGTGGAAATCCTTGGCCGGGCGGAGGCATGCCAGGCATGCCAGGAAAAGGAGGAGGAGCACCACCGGCAGCACCAGGTCCTCCTGGGGCGCCCGGAGGAGGGAACGGGAAGCCGCCTGGAGGGGGAGGGAATGGAAGACCGTTAGGAGGGACAGGCATGCCATTGGGCCCGGGGAATGGGGGCATGGGGGGCATGCCTCGACCACCACCAGGAGGGGCTGGATTCTGTCAGGAATGGCTTCGTCTTTGAGGGTATAAGGTGTGCTTACGAGGTAGTCCTTGAGGGAATTGTCCAGGAGGCGCACCTGGCATCCCCGGGAAAGGCGGAGGAGGGATACCTATTCATGTGTAAGTACTCTGACTAATCATCATTGTATCTGCATTCTTACCACCTGGGAACGCGAAGGGAGGGGGAGGAAAGCCGTGTCCAGGTTGATTTTGAGGAAGCATAGGATTTGCGTGTGCCTGGCCTTCAGCAGCATAAGAAGAGGTGATGGAGTCGATGACGGATTGGGCCTTCTCGTGGCCGATTTCTATGAAAGGACGTCAGTTTCGTACTATAATATCACCTCCAGACTGGACACACGTTGGTAATAGTCAACCACGTTACGCAAATGGTTTCGACCACTGTTGTGAGCCTTGCGCACGCTCATGGAATCGTGCGTGAGGTAGACATCGCAGTAATCGCCTGGGAGCAAGTTGTCAGTTGGAGGGGCCTTTGTTGATTCGGGCGCACGAGGGACGGGGCTTACAGAAGACTGTAATATGAGTTAGCAAGTGTTTCCTCTTGGAGGCGTGTAGTTGGTTAGAAGGTAAGCTTACACTTGGGCATCTTGGAAACCCGTGCGATCGCTCTTGTTGAGGTAATCAGCCGGTGATAGTGATGGTTTGTGTGTTTAGACTGATGTTCAGGCGCGAAAATGGACTGAAGTTGACGAGGCTGGACCCACACGTGATGGAAACTACAAGGCAGGTGCCAAATTCATATCATTGGTCACAAGTCAAACTTACCTAGGGGGCGTCTCCCGCATGTGGGCCACAGCTCAACTGGGACACCTTTCTGTTTAGACCCAAGTTCAGGTGAAAGCCCCTTGTCTTTCTTCAAGAACTACTTTACGTAGCCTTTCCACTCCGACTTGCCATCCACGATACGATAGAATACGATTGTTGGGAAGGGAGACCAACTTCTACTACCAAGTGTTTGACCACGGCAATGGCTCTCCAACAGAGATTGGTGCAGTATATCTGCAGCGTTCTGCTGCTTGTTAGCGCTGCCAGCGCTCTGAAGTTCGACCTGATAGCACAAGCAGAGAGCTCAAAGAGGGAACGCTGCGTGCGCAACTTTGTCGGAAAAGACACACTTGTCGTGGTGACAGCGACTGTCGATGGCTACAAGGGCGACGGCATGGTGGTGAACCTCTACGTACGTTGCGCACAGATGCATGCAACTGACAAGGCAAAACTGACATAGCTTTACAGATTCGAGATGCCGTTGGCAACGAGTACGGCCGGCCCAGAGACGTTGTCGGGGAATCTAGGACCGTCTTTACATCACACGCTGACGCTGCCTTTGATGTTTGTTTCGAAAATATTGTTACTGGTTGTATGTGATGGTCCCTGAGCGTAGCATGCTTGGTGGTTTCATTGCATGCTCTGCTCTATTCTACTGTTTAACATGCTGACAATCCTTCAGCCCAGCGAATCAACAACCCTACCCGCCATGTTGAGCTCGATATCGACATCGGCGCCGACGCCAAGGACTGGTCCGCTATCCAGGCCACCGAGAAGCTCAAGCCTGTTGAGGCTGAGCTCCGCCGCATCGAGGAAATCACTGGCGAGCTTGTCACCGAGATGGAATACCTCCGCGCCCGAGAGCAAAAGCTTCGAGACACCAACGAGAGCACTAACAACCGTGTTAAGTGGTTCGGTATCGCCACCACTTGGTTGCTTATTGGTCTCTGGGCCTGGCAGATCATGTATCTCCGTGCTTACTTCCGATCAAAGCATCTTATTTAAGAGACTGGTTTTGTATGCGTGCCGTCTATTGGGCCGGGAGCCTTCTTCGAGCCTCGAGCAGTCGGCCATTCCGGCCCTGAAGACCTGTTTAGGGCGTTGGAGCTACCTATATGATCATGTCCCTCCGTCATGATTTCGATCGGTCATGCTAGTGGCTTTCGGGCATGCTCTTGTTGGAATCCGTAGCATGAAGGATTAGGACTGGGAAACCTAACAAGGGTTGGGTCTTGGCAACTTGGGGTCTCTATGTTTTGAAGAGTCATGTGTAACAAAAGTCATGGAAAGAGCAATAATTTTACGTACGTTCATGAGGCATTGAGCCAACAGAACTGCAAGCGACGCATTAATTCAATGTGGTGAGTTCTGTTCAGTCGAGTAAGTACTATCGATATCTTGATAAGACAGTAGGCAAAACAGCAACAAGCTTAGGCACCATGAAAACTGAGCCTGTAATGAAGCATCATCTCAGCGTACGCCATTGATCATATACGCCATCAATTATATGCTTTCTTCACTGGGACTTTCCAGCTGGCATCCGTGCAGTTACTTCCAAAGTGCAATTGAGATAGCCAACTCAAATGATTCAACCTACCATAATAAAGCCTTCCCGGTTATAGGAAACATTTCTGTTTAAACTCCTTTAAACTCTGAAGATGTATGGATATATCTTTTGAGGTTACCTACCTTAGCTTATACTTTTGTTTAAATAGGTAGATAGAAAGACCATTAAAAATCAGCAGATCCTTTTTAGTCACATACCTAAGATAGATACAGTTTCTTGAGTGACTGTGATAGACGAATAAAGCCTCTCAACTTCTCATATCTAGGTACCTACCTACCAAAATCAACAAACCTTCCAACTTTAGCTGGGTAGGTAGCCATCTTGGGAAGGAATCGAGTTTGCGACACGTACCTACTGTACGAGATACATACATGTCTGGGACATCATTCTGATTGGTGCGCTGTTATTTATCCCACATCTGAGGATGCCCCTCCAAACCCACTCCTGTCATTGTTAATTGCAAGACCCCGCGGTGCCTACGATCAACTCGACAAAGAAGCGAGACCAACTCAAAACTACTAAGGTAAACTGCTGCACAACATGGCGGACCTCAACCCTCCCAAAACCGCCGTTCAGGACCAGGATATCAATCCTTGGTCAGTCGAGGGAGCTCAGGGTGAGAATGGTGAAGTTGCTGCCATCGACTACGACGCCATCTGCTCGTACGTGCTACCCCTCTTAGACTTGACTGGGTACCTAAGATGTGACTAACATTTTGGAAATAGGAAGTGGAATACCTCAAAGATTGACCAAGCGCTCCTCGAACGATTCGAACAGGTGACTGGCAAGAAGCCTCATCGCTGGTTACGACGCGGCCTCTTTTTCAGCCACCGCGACTTCGACAAGATCCTTACAAAGTACGAGCATGGCGAGCCCTTCTTCCTCTATACTGGCCGCGGACCTAGCACTGGCAGTCTTCACCTTGGCCACACGATTCCTCTCGAGTTCACAAAGTGGTTGCAGGATGTCTTTGACGTGCCATTGGTTTTCATGTTGACGGATGACGAGAAGGCTTTATTCAAGGATAGCTTGTCATTCGAGGACACCCACAAATACGCTCTGGAAAACGCCAAAGATATCATTGCCCTTGGCTTTGATGAAAAGAAGACCTTCATCTATAGTGATCTCGAGTACCTGAGCCATCACTTCCTCATGAACGCCTACGAGTTTTCCAAGCTGGTAACTTTCAACCAGGTCCGTGGAGCCTTTGGCTTCGACGGGAGGTGCGTCAAATCGTCCACGTATCTACTTGCCACAACACTAACTGAATACAGCGCCAACATCGGCAAGATCTTCTTCCCAGCAGTGCAATGCAGCGCTGCTTTCGCTACCTCCTATCCCGAGATCTGGTCTGATGACCCTTCTCCCGATCGCACCAAGGCACTGGGCAAGATCCAGTGCCTCATCCCGATGGGTATTGACCAGGACCCCTATTTCAGGCTCATCCGCGACAATGCACACAGGATGAAGAACCCGTCGCCAAAGCCTGCTTTGATCCATTCCAAGTTCCTCACCGCACTGCAGGGTGCCGGTGGCAAGATGTCATCTTCAAACCCCAACTCAGCCATTTTTATGACTGACACAGCGAAGCAGATCAAGGTAAGGCTCCATGCCATACAATTGAGGTGCAGAAGCTAAATTTATTTGTTATAGAACAAGATCAACAAGTTTGCCTTCAGTGGTGGCCGCGAGACACTCGAAGAGCATCGTGAGAAGGGAGGAAACCCCGACGTAGATGTTGCCTACATCTACCTCACTTATTTCGAGGATGACGACGAGAAGCTACAAAAGATCTACGACGACTACAAGAGTGGTACTCTTCTCACTGGAGAGTTGAAGAAGATGGCAATTGAAGCTCTGCAGTCTGTTGTAGAGACCTTCCAAGACCGAAGGAAAGCCGTCACCGACGAGGTCCTCAGGTCGTACATGAAGCCTCGAAAGCTTCAGTGGGCTGGAAACCCAAACCCAAAGCCTAAAGAGTCTAAGCCAAAGGGGGAAAAGAAGAAAGAGAACGACGAGAAGAAGACCGAGTTGCCTGACCGAACTGTAGAGAAGTCGGCCTAGACATTATTTATTATGCCAATGGCAGGTGATTGTCCGTTGTAGAAGAAACAAAGCTAGCATGGTCAAGGATAAAATGGAGCTAACGTTTATCTCTGTGTATATGTATCAAGGTCTCCTTTTTGCTGTGAAAACTCTTGTTAGTCATTTCTTCATGAATGTATTCCCTGTTGTAAGTCATGACATGTTTCCCCCGGACCCACCCGCTCCGGGTTAGCAATTATCATTCGGCCGAGGCTCTCAAAGTCTCGGAACCTCGACGTCAACGACAGACAAGCGCTTCTTATTTGCCACTACTCTCCCGATTTATAGTCTTTTACCGACTTCATAAGACAACAGCATCACCCTGCTATATTTCCATCGCCTGACAAAACTCTCCCGGAAAAGACCACCATGGCCTCCCTCATTTCGCGCACTATGCGCCCGGCCGCCCTACGCCGCATTGTCTCCGTCCCCGTTAGACCACTCACCACAACAGTCTCACGGCGATCCGATAATCTCTCATCCTCGGAGCTCAAGGTGGGCGAGCTTCAGGGTGCCAAGTTCAGAGTCGAACCTCTACGCCGGGTGGGTGAGGATGACGCTACCAAGCGGGCTCGCCTTGTCTGTACGTTTTCAACAGTCAATCGATCAAAAGGACTACTGCTGATTCCAATCAATAGACCAGTCGCGAAAACGAGGTACCTTGGAGTCTGATCTTCTGCTATCAACTTTCGCAGCCGCCCATCTGCCCACGTTGTCCCCAGAACTTCTCGATCAGTACGACTTACTCCTCGACGAGAACGACTGGGATATTTACTATTGGGCGACGCAAAAGGAGCAATTGTCCACGACGAACCCTTCGTCCGCCCATTCACCATCTACCGCTGACATTGACGCAAAGCCTGAAAGCGATCAGATTACCCGGCATCCCCCTTCGGGCGAATGGGCGCAGACCGTGGGCAATTTCAAGCCCGCCTACAGGCCCGTGCCTGCGCGCTGGAAGGACAGTGAAATCCTCGACAAGTTGAGGGCACATGTGAGAAGCCGGAGTGTTGACGGTGGCGAGGGTGGTGGTATGGGTTTCATGCCTCCTCTTGAGCCCCCTGAGGTCAAGAACTAGAATTTAAATGGGACGCTCAAGAAGAAGTTGCCGAGAACTGTATTTCAAAGAATATCACGCAAAGTCATTGTACTATACGTCTAGCATCATGTATTATCATGGCCATGGGGCCCGGATTTTTAAATCTCAAGATAGGACCTCCATGTCGCTTGGAGGAGCACTGAATACAAGCATGGAACGAAATAAGGAGTGTGCGAATTTTGGTGAATTTTCAACCCGCTGAACCACGTACGCGTGGCATCTCCTCTGCATACCTACCGGCAACTAATAAAACAAGTATAGCCAATCCTTTCAAACTCCTCATGCCTCCAACCTGGTTCGCAAACTCCGTGGGATATCGCCTCATGACCTCAACACTAGGACCAATGCAAAAAAAAAAAGAAATTAATGAAACCGCCAAACGGGAATAAAAAGCGGCGCAACAATTACCTGAGAGGAATGACAAGAAAGCAACGGGAATGAAGAAGCGGGCTCAGAAGTAGAAGAAGGTGGCGCATAATCTTGTCTTTTCTTGTCTCGTCTCGTCATCAATATCGTAGGCTGAAGAAAAGGGGTTCATGAATAAAACCAGAGGGTATCAAGCCGTTCATTCCAAATTCAAGGTGTTGCCCCTTCACCCACCTCCTTCAGGCAGAATGTTCCCTAGACTCCTCAAAACTTCAATGACCGGCATGTCCCTTGTTCCCACACTCGCCTTCTCTCGCTCCTCGCGCTGTCGAAGACGGAGGGCGCTCATACTGAGAACCTTGTCCGCTTCTTTGCCCGCGACCACAACTCGCTGCTCGAGCTTGTGGACGTTATCGGCAAGTTCGTCAATCTGAAACTCGAGTGATGACTGGATAGTGCGCAACCTTGATTCTGTCTGTAACCTAACCGCATCGAACGATGCTTTCTCATCTGCAAGGAAGCCTCTGATTTTGCCTTCTTCTGAGTCCAAGAGATCAAAATCGGGCAGAACAATAGATCCGATCTCGTCTTCAGGGAAAAGAGGTGGTTGTTCCGGCGGAGGTTTCCGTATTGCTTGCCACGCTCTCTTCTCATCTTGCAATCTGTGAAGGAGGTTAGTCGAGAGTCCAGTCAGTTGCCTAAATAGATATACCTCTTAATGTTGATTTCAAGCTGAGCCAATTTCTCGTCCAACTCCATGTTTCTAGGATTGGGTTTCAGCACAACAGGCGCTTTTGGGGCATCGTCCTCTCGGCTAAACCAGTCCGAGAATTCGGATCTGGCCGCAAAGTCTTTCAATAGCTGATCCTGAATGGCACGAGCTATTGATTGTTAGTATTCAAGCATAACACAAATGATCTCACAATGGTACTCACCACCGAGAATGGCGTTAGAATTCGGTGTGCCATGAGGAGGCTTCCCTGGCAGCGCGCGCTCGCCACACCATGTTAGCAGCTGCTTCATACGCCGAGGTTCTGTCAGGCCTTCGGCTTCAATGTGTTTATAGAAATCCGCCGGGTTGACCTCTCGATGAGGTATTGCTGTTTGTCCACTCTCGATTAAAGAGCTCGCCCTTCTTCCACGGTTACCAAGGCTGCTCCGCCTGTTGGAACTGCCTCCCTTCTTTCGCATCTCTTTATTCCGGTTAATAATGGGTGTGTCGCTCATAGGCAGGGCGATCGTGGCCGACTGCGCAGGCAGTTCGCGTTGCGGTGACTTGTCCCAATCCGGGGGCGGTCGAGTAGACTTTGCACGGGTCCCCCGTTTCTTGGATGCTCCGTTAACACGGGGAGTTGGTGCCGGTTCAGGCACTGCCTCTGGTTGGGGCCCGGGATCGGGTTCTGGTGCTGACGCTGCTTGAGGAACTTCTTCATCCTGAGAGTCCCCCGACCTCCGCGTGCTCCTCCTTGCCGATAGTCTTTTAGGGGCATTAGTTTGTCGCCCTTCTGACGCGTCAACACTCGCTTTTCGTCTACTACTCTTTCTTGTCGCAGGCTTCGTCGTAGGGTTCATTTCGCTCTCTGCAGGCGCCTCCTCCGCAATGGTTCCATTTGTTGTCGGTGCCTTAGCAGCGCGTTGCTTCGGAGGTCGTCCCTTGGCATTTTTCTTGACAGGCTCCGCCTTTGGCTCTGGTTGTAGTTCTGGTTTTGATTCATCTGACTTATCCGTCTTAGGTCGTTTCGATTTTCGAACAAATGCGAAATCATCGTCATGCTCATAATCTGTCGCCGCCGCTGCATTTTGACGGTCAGCGGGTCGTCTCTTGTGGGCGCCATCACCTTCGTCATCAATCAACCTACCAGCGAGACGCTTGCTTGATCGTCGCCCGTGCTCGTTGCTCATGCTCATTACTTGAAGCGGCCGCCGAGTCGTCACCAGAGTCGTCATGGGTGGCGCATTCGGGACCGTCGACGATGCGATTTTTTTTAATTCTGGGGTTGTGATGCTGGGGATTCGTCGGTGCGGGTGCGGCACTGATGGAGATGCTAAACTGTCGCGCAGGGTCAAGGAGGCGCGTCGCGTCGCGATTCCCGTGTACTGGCTGCTGAAAAAACGCTGTATAAAAGGCTCAGGTGCTATCGCAATGCAATTCGTGTCGGTTTGATCTGTTTATGGCTTCATAGATGGTGATGGGTGGTTCGCGACGTGGATGTGACTGTTTAAGCGCATCGCCTTGTTTACATGAGAGGTGATTTGGTTGTTCAACGCTAAACCCGATTGGACTGCAATCAGACCCCACCTCGAAATCCTCTTACCCAGAGGTTCACAATGAGCCAGTGGAGCAAATTCAAATAACGTCAATGCATTTTTTTACTACGGAGTAACTCGAACAGCTTGGGGCTATGAATTATCAAGCTGGCTCTATCTTCCAAATCTGGACGGGGGGGAAACATCTCAAAAATGGCCTTGCCGCCACTTATAGCATCTTCAATAATAGTCTCACGCCTCAATTGGCTTCAAGAAGCGACCACTTAAATAATGCTACTACCTGCGTGTAAAGCAAACATATCAAATCACCAGTGAAACGGCATCATTGTATATACTCTTCGTGTTTCATGTTGCAACTATCGTTCATCTCAATCGCAGCTTGTGTTGCTTGCAGCTACGTATAAAAGCAAAAAACCAAAACACCAAAGAATTTGATCTCCAGGAGCCGAATTCCCCAAAACGCCCTCCACCCAAGTTGGCAAAAAGGTCAACCTGGCCAAACACCTTTTTGAACTGCGCGTTCCGTGTACCTAGCTGGGAAATACTTTACGTACAAGTTAAAAGTTGTAACGGCGCTGCCTCTAGTAAGAAACGCTCAAGATAGAGCGGCCTCCTCGCGCAAAATAAGAGCGTCAAGTGATCTCCAAGTGAAGCTCGACAAACTCCTGGTCTCAGACATCGCCTCCGTCTGGATGCTATGTTGCCTCCGATCAAATGTTGTACAGCTCAAACGTGAAATGAAGTTGTGAGCCGATGGGCCTCCGGTGGAATAAACCTAAACCTTGTATATGCATATAATAAATAATTACCTCGGTGAGGTCGAATGGTGTCGTGACTGAGGAAAGAAAGGGTCGTCAAGTCCATGTATTATCTGGTTCGATGGAGAAGCGTGGTTAGGTTGCTCTACCTTGACAGACTGCCCTAACTGGGGCTGTAACTCGTTCTATGAGAAACGCCGCTGGACACCCTGGCCAGCCATAACTTGCTGGTTTGGCATAGGTGCTGCCATGCCATAAGGGTTAATCTGAGGGTTGAAAGGCTCAACAACCTGGGACAAAAATGCACCGTGTATTCCCTGCTGCTGAGTAACTGGGCAGTCCTTATGGGCAAGAAGAAGCGTCTTCAAATTGACCACTTCTTCTCTGAGTTGTGTTATCTGCGCCGTCAGGGCGTCGTTCTCAGTGCTGAACATTTCGACCTTGGTCTGTAAGTTGGCCAACCATTGTTTCTTTCTCTGGCGACATTTAAGGGCAGCGACACTGTACAAAAATTAGCGACAAATAATAAACGATAACATCATAGACATACCGGTTACGTTCAAGGAAGTTTTTGCGTTTCTCCTCGTCAGTCATCTTGGACTTGGAACCACCATCTTCATATTTCATCTTGGATTCGTCATCAGACATATCCATATCCATAGGCATGGAATTGTTAGCCTTGGACTTCTTATTAGCGGGAGCCTTGGAGGGAGGCTCATCCGCTTTCCTGCGACCGTTCGTCGCTGGGGGATTCTTCTTGCCCCGGCCACGTGTGTTAGGTCGTGCCTGTTCACTCTCATCTGACATCATGCTTCCTTCACTCATACCACGAGCTGAGCCAATAGAGCCGCCGTTAACACTGGACATTTGAGGTGAGGTATTCATATTCTGAGTCGCGACAGGGGCAGGATGAGCGTGGCCAGGTGCAGCTGACGTCACTGCGAATTGGTTCGCGTTTTGAGCTCCGTTTCGACCCTGGGCTAGCATAAAAAGGCCGTTGGCAGCGTCGTTATCGTGAGGGTCGAAGGGCCCGGACGCAGGCTTCGCTTCGGACTTATTGGTTGAAGCACCGTTGGGCATTTCTTGGGGTTGGGAAGTGACAGAAGGCTGTTGGGGTTGCTGGGCTTGGGAAGTTTGCTGGGTTTGAGAACGTGGAGCAGTACCGTTTTGATCACGTTTGGCCGCAGCACTCATCGCAGTGCGATGAAAATCGAGAGTGCTGGGTGTTGCTCCGCCGCTAGCAAGCTGAGCGAAGAGTGCTTGGGAGTTAGGGCTGGGAGCAGGGAACATAGAACCACTGCCGCCTGGTGTCAAACCCGTCCTCAAGGAGGATTCGTTAGGAGTAGGAAATCCGCCACGAAGATGATGTGTATCGCCAAAATAATCATTAGCCGGGCCAGAAAGCATTGCCGGACTCAGAGGGCCGGTACGTAAGGAGCCTCCTCCCCAATTGAAAGGTGTCGCGTTGCTACCAGGCAGAAGAGAGGACGGTGATGTCAATGCAGCAACTGAAGGTAGTTTTGTTCCCCCTGGTGTCTCTGGAGCGCCCCCGAAGGACTGCTCGAATGGATTGGGCTCCAGACTGAGAGATCCGCCGGCCTGAACCGCGAAGTAGTCCGGGGTGTTGCCTTGCTGTTGACCAGGTCGAGGAGGAGGGGCAAGAGGTTTGGCTTGTTCGGCATTGGCAGCCTCTAATTTCACGGGAGGATCGGCTGCCTTCGTGTCGGTCGTAGTTTCTGCGACAAGGCAAGATGTAAGCAAGCGTTACAGTCAATCGAATGAAGGGGCCTTGGTTTGACGATGACGGAGGACAAGAGACGGAGAAGGAAAGCGATGACGGAAGTGGACAGAGATGAGAATAGAGAGGGATGATCGATGCCAATGACAAGCATACGTCATGCAACAAGATAGGGTAAGGCACGAGGCATGTAGGTGTAAAGTCGACGTTGTAATAAACAAGAGGAGGGGAAATTGAAGAACATACCAGGCCGAGCAGGAGAGCTGTTGGATTGCTTGGGGGACTTCGACTCACCTCCAGCAGAGGCTTCAGTTGTAGTCCCCATGATGACGATGATGTATTATATCTGGGGCTGGCAGGTTGAACAGTGCTGGCTGGATTGGAAGTGTGGGGTGGGTGGCAGTAGAGCAGCAAAGATGGAGGAAGACGAAAAAGTCAAATGAGGTCAGAGGCGAAGAAGAACAGAATAGCAGCGCGGCAGCCGTTCTGAGACTCTACTATAGGACGGCACGGTTTTAAGAGTTGGACCAGGGGCGATGGCCGCTTTTCGACAAGTCAATAGCGCAGGCAGCGCACAGCATACGCTCTGAAACCTCTTCAACCAAGGGAATGCGTCCTAAAAGCTCGAGCGTGGATGGGAAGGGGATATTTGCTTATACTCGGCACTCGGCGTCAACGAGACAAAAGCAGGAGTGAAGAGGCGCGCGCGTGTCTCTGCTGCAGACAGAGACAGACGATGTACTAAGCGAAAGATTGGTTAAGAAAGGGGATAAGGATAAACAGACGCGAAGGGCGTTCGTGGTGGAGTTGAGGCTCGTGCCTCTCGAAGCAAAACACACACAAAAAAAAGGATACGATAGATTTGCGCCGTGTTTCGAGGAGCGACAAAGCGGGCGTTGCTTTGCTTGCGGGATTGCGTCGTTGGACGAGGATTGTGAAAGGATTAGATTGAGAAAAGACGTCAGAGATGACGTTGTGGGCAGCGAGGAAAGAAGGCGCAAAAAAAAAGACGGCGGCGGCTGGGCTCCTGAAAGCAAACTCAAGAAGGCCCGGGGGCGAAAAAATAAGGGAAAGGACTTGACTGAGGGGACACTAGGCCGGCTGACAAAACCGACAGGCACTGGCCTCGCACCTGGATACTACTGGATACACCCTAGGCATCCTGCTTCACACTGTAGGCACTGTATTTGACTGCATCGTTCGATCCTCCCCTCCACAAAAAAAAAAAGGTCCGGGGAACCAACCAGACGAGTGCGTTTTGGGCGAATCACTTTGGTTGAGTTGCAGGGGGGACAGGGGGGCAACGTTTCACTGATTAGAAACGCAGCATTGAATCTGTAAACAGAAGTGCCATAGAAGATACTCAGAATGAAAGGAAAGAAAATCGATCGTGATGGCCGAGCATCATCCCACGAATCGGTGATTGCAGGTAATGCCGCCGAGCTCTCTCCGCATCATGTGGTTAAGCCAAAAGTTATAATGGCATTCTGCAGGTAAATTGTGTTTGTTTCTCCTCATGGCTTGGAAATGTCGGCAAAACAATCTTTCAAATAGACTCAATGTTAGAAGTCGTAATTGATTACATACTTTTTCCAAGGTTCCAAACGGGTCCAAATCATGAAATGAGATAACAAGCTTCCAGTACTGACACTGTGCGGATGCCAGACGTGCTAGCATTTTCTCTGTCTCCACACCCCGATTCCAGCAGGAGCCAGTAAAGCAAGTGGGCACTTGGGCCGGAGCATCACCGTCATTCCCACATCAGCCAATCCAATTGGCGCATCTTTCTGTGATGACGCAAGGAGTGGCCTCGTCAAGCTCATCTTGACAACAACAATAATTCCTTCACCTACCTCAATCTTGGAAATCTCGCGACTGGATCCGTTTTCAGTTCCCTGACTAAACCCGAATACTGTCTCAATATTGATTGATATTTTAGATCAATTAGATTTTAAGCTGAGATTGGATACCAGAGCCAAGCTTGAAGCCCCATGTTGCTGGTTGAAAAGCTCCGTGCTCTTGGAACTCTGTGTACCAGTCTGGGGGCACGCTCCCGAGTCCCGCCCCTTGTCTGGTCTTTCATTCTGGAAACCAAGGTTCCAAAGTCACGTTGCTGTATCAGACTCTTTGCTCTTGGCTGGTACTGACCCCACGAGTCTCTCATTTCTGCAACTTTCTACTTTTTGAGTACATATGTAAGTCACTTCAGAACCCCTCCCGGCTTTCATGGATTTATAAGTCGGAGGCGTCGTTGAGGGATCGACGTTGGTTGCAACACACCCCCTGAACTCTACTACACACACCTAACTCGCGAAGACGAACTGGCTGTCGCGAGCCTCTTCTGATCAGACGCGCTCTTGTTCGTGTCATTGTCCATCTCGATCAGCACCCAGCTTACAGGACCATTGTCTTTCATCCGCCCTGAAGCAAAGCCCCTTTCTTCGCCAGGGGCGAATTAGCAATAAGGAACCTGGACATTCAGGTTGACACACTGAAGCTTTCACCAGCCGACGTTCCACTTTAGAAATCAAGGCTGCACGCTAATGGCATGACCCCCTGGACTGGGTTGGGTCCTCAATCCCCTCTGACCATTCACAAGCAATATCGCATTGTGTTCGCGCACAAGTGTGCGTTGTCCTGTGAAGTCGTCTGTGTCCAGAGGTATTCTCGCATCACGTCAAACTCTGATGGCGTTCAAGTTTTTGGGGAGATGCAAGAAGTGCTTCGGCATCTTTGTGAGGGCTACGTGAGTAAGTGAACACTTGGCTGGTGATAGGCTTCAACGAGACAAGAGCAGGCGTGATAACAAAACATCATGCAAAACCTGGCGTACTGAGGGGAAGGAAGATACACCGTGTCACCTTGAAGTCAGACATGCTCGAGGACAAAACACTGTGTCAGGAACTCGTACAGCAGTTAGGTATTCAGGCGCCATATGACTTGTCCATGACGTCAGCTCTTTCAGCCAGTCACAGTTCAGATTTCGAGTTATCAGATGCTCAACGGCTTCGTTCCTATCATTGTGAGTTGCATTTACGCACGCATCAAAGTCAACAGATTTCTTGAGGCAAAACAACAGGCACTGGACATCAGCTTCGTCAACGAGCTGGAGCACTCACTTACTTTTCCAGACTTCTCCACGGTCTAATTTGACAACGGGAGATATGTTAGTCTGTTCCCTGCTCACCCGCAGTTGGACCACCATGTTGAACATATCAAGGAATGCTTCGTAAGCCTTCGTTACTGTTACGGTCCAGTTTCAGTTGAACTTCCTCCCATCCTGTTCAAGATTGGTTGTTCTAAGACCTGGATTTCGTTGAAGCCTGGCCGCCGGGTAGTACCTTGCATCTCTCGGCATCCATTTCCAAGCTTTTCCACGGTCCCTAGCACTAATCAAGCTCCAGTCGACTTCATAAGCTAGCACTGGCGCCGATGCGCCTACCGGGGTCAAAGAAACGATGGATGAGAACAGCATGTGCTTGCTACTCGTTCTCTTCTGGCTTACAATACTTGAAGAGGTAACGAACAGACAGACTGATCTATCCATATACAACGGGATTATCCGTACCCTCATACGTTCATGCAATTCATCGGCCCATGCATGGGCCAGGGCAAGACTTGTAAGTGTTGAGTTATGATGAAAACGCAGTCTACATGAGTTCCCTCAAATGTGAATTGTAGACAGATAACCAACACAGCTCTATCACCTCGGAAACTTGAAACTGGGCCAGTAATTGATATTGTGTATATCGAAATGGATATGTAACTCTAACCAATGCTCCGGTAAAGATTTGAGGTTGAAAACTCCAGGTACCCAGCAGAGCCGCTTCCACAACTCTAATTTGATGCCCCATGTCCAAGCATGACGTTTAAGTGGACTCGGCCGAGCCAAGTAACTACCAACCATTTCAGTGACACAACAGCATCCTGCTTCGCCTACTCCCAATGTCTTCATCTCATAACAATAGCTTCGCGAATTGTCATTTCTCTAATAACCTGACAACTACGAGCGAGGTGGTCATGGAATGAGTGTTCCGTCGTCACGCTCTGCCCCGCCAGACCGTCAGGTACTGAGTCTACTAACCGCCCTTGAAGTAATTCCATTTCACAAAGCGATCGACAATTTGGTGATAATCGAGATCCATGGACTGTTGAGATATGATCGAGATTGGGCCTTGCATTCAATGTTGGGGGTTGTCTCCTGTGTGCCAAGTCTCGTAGGTATGTTGCTTAACGTACATACGACGTCCATATATAGTCACTTTGCCGTGATTCTGACGTATAGCAGCCGTCACGATAGATCACAATGGCGGGAGTTCTATACAGAGTCCGTTGCCCTAGGATAACTCGTTTTTTTAACCCTACCTACCCAGGCTACCTTAGTTTGATCCAACACCTTAAGTTAGATCTTGGATTACATAGACTACCTGTCTAAGATACTATGTATGGTTACCCTATACGAGGGCTTTTCAATCTAAATTAGTAACCATGAAATAGGAGACAGGAGACAGAATAGCAGCTATGTCCTTGATTGGCTTCAACATATTGGTCTAGTTTCTTGCATACCTTTGAGATGTGCTTTCCTAGCTATCCTAGCTATCCCAGCCATCTACCGAGTAAGTAATATGCAAAAGACAGCCTCGTACATACTATGTGGATTGCAATACAGCACACAATTTCGGGACTCAGGCGTAGAAGCCCATCGTCGAACAAGGACAACAGTGCTCCCCACGGTTATGGCATACCAGACACAAAGTTGATTACTCAGTTTGTATTTTGACCATAAGTTGCAGGTAGTCATAATGTGTATGTAGTTCGATTTGCAAGTTTAGTAACAGGAATAGAAAACACTGCCCAGACGGTTATGACATGCTGAAACATTAGTAGATCTTCAGTGATAGGGCTGAGGTACGCCACGTCTTTATTCTCGTGTTATTTCCCACCACAATTCACAACCGCTGTCCCCATTATTCCACTCAGCCATAACCATCAAATGGCCGAGTCCTCCAAATAACAACCTTGTCAGGTATCGCCAGAACTGGGCTGTACTTATAACATGCCGAGCCGAAGACAACACATTCGCTATCAATGTCCCCGTAACTGTCAAACAACTGGAAAACAGACACTGGTACCAGCTATTTTCCCAGGTATCCATGGAGCTGGAGGGATGTACTGACAGCCTCCATTACCGGAGGCTTATAAGGCATCATTGCTGCCAACAACACCGTAAAGCACGAGTTGCACACAGTTTCGACCTGTATATGAGAACACATTGCGGCAAGATTGTATCATCGGAGCGTATACATTATCGCGATCAAAAACCTTTATTCCCAGTCTCCATCGCAGCCTTGGGCTGAACTACGTAGTATAATATTGAGTACCTTAGTTAATACGTATCGACACAAAATATGTCCGACTCAAAGCCCTACCGCAGCATGATACCGAAAACCTGAAATTCTTTGTTGCACACGAGAAAATAAACGAACTAGCCATCAACACCTGGGAATACTGGGGATATCTCCTAATGGACACAATCCTAATACCTCAATGCGTCTCCCGTGATTTGATGAACCTGATCTCACCACATTATAACCATTTCAAATGTCACGAAAACCCTAGCGAACTGATCAAGACCGCCAATATTAACGATTACGACCGCTCAATTGATTAGGCATTTATGTGGGTGCATGGATTAATTACTTCCAGCGGCCAACCTCTGACGAAATCGCTTCCAACATCGCCCTTTTTTTACTACTTCGTTTCGTCTTTTAAATGCCACCCACCGACTATACGCATCAAAATCGCAGAAGAGTCTGTCTTGTAGGACAGGTTAATGCCATGAATGGTGTTTACCACCCGTCGTTGCCACCAGTGTCCTGGTTGCTGTAGCCGTCACCACCTCCCACGGCATCAGCGTTGGACCATCCACCGTCCCCGTCACCAGCAACGCCAAAACCGTCAGCCTCATCGACAGGAGGGACCTTGCATCGAACTTTGGTGTGGCCGTACTCCTGACAGTTGGAGCACTGAACCTTAGTCCCTGGGCACTGGTCAGTCACGATTACGACAATAAGCAACGCAAGTAACTCACAATCCTTCGGCTCGGGGCACTCCTTGCTGAAGTGTCCTTGCTTCTCACAGTTGCGGCAAGTCACAGTCGACATGTCGCGAGGCTGGTCACAGTCTTTGGCGATGTGGCCCTCCTGACCACAGTTGCGGCAAGCACGGCTGCCACCGCCCTGAGGACAATCTTTGGCAAAGTGACCCACTACGACAGTTAGAATAACGACAGTGAAAACGTATCATATAGACTCACTCTCGTTGCACTTGCGACATTCGACATTGGCAGGGTTGGGGGGCTCCTCACAGTCAGCGGCCCGGTGGCCAGATTGACTACTGCTGTCAGTTCACAGTTCCAGAGTCTTTGTTCAAAGCTTACCCGCAATTCTTGCAAGCATTCTTGTCCACACGGGGCTCAGGACCTGATGGATTAGTATCATGTTCAGTTGACGGACTACTAATAAGTCGACTCACAGTCTCTGACGCGGTGGCCATCCGCACCGCAGTTGAAGCAAGAGATCTTGACCGCATCGGTACGTTCCGTCTTCTCCTGAGTACAAAACTTGGAGGTATGTCCAAGTTCCTTGCAGTTCAGGCAAAGAGGAACACCTCGATCCACGACTTCGCCAGCGTCTTCCAGACGAGAGAGAATTTCGTCTCGGCTCTTGGGCCAACCTTCGAGCTCACGAGGACGATCAGCATGCTCGACAAAGCGATAAGAAATGGTGTATTTCTTGTCGATATGGCCCTGAAGGTCCATGTTGGTGAAAACCGGGACGAGACTTCGCTCAGTCGCAATGAGCCAGAGGCCAATGCCGTGGTCGACCAATGCTTCTTGGAGTTGGCGATAAGTAATATCACCATCGACGGCCTTGATGTACTCTTGGACCGCCTCCTTAACGTCGTCGACGTCTCGATCACTGACGGCCTGTTTGATTTTGTTCCAGGCGTCATCGGCGCTGACATCAGCGATGTGGTCGCGGTTAATCTTGCGAGGCTTTTCGCAGTTCTTGCGCATGTGGCCTGGACATATGAGCATAAAGCATCACGCAGCAATGGATGAACTGACCTTCTTCACCACAGTTCTCGCAGATCATGGGGGGCTTGTCGGGACACTCCTTAATCATATGACCAGGCTGCTTACAGAAGCGGCAGGTCATCTCCTGAGGATTGGGACACTCGGCACGGCGGTGACTGAGCCCGTTAGATGATGTGGTTCTCCAGAAAGTTGAATCTTACCCAGTCTCGCCACAGCCGAAACACTTGTCATCACCAGCGGGCTGTTCGCCTGCAAAACCATCGCCGCCGTCAAAACCATCGTTAGCGAAGCCGGTGTTGTTGGTGGATGTGTTTCTATGAATGTCAGTATATCGGGTTCTAGGTAAGCACAACTGAGAGCACATACCCAGCCTGTCCTCCGCTGGTCCAGTTATCTTCCCCAAAGGTGTTCGCATGGGCCGAACCACCCTGGTCGTTGTTCCAATCGGACATGATGGAAGAGATCGTCAGCCTGAGTCTAAACGCGGTCGTTACTATATGCGAGCAGAGATGAAACGAGTGTTTAGTGATAACAAATGCAGAAAGGAATGGAGTAATAAAGGCTCCCTGTATTCCGAGGAGGCAGAAGATAACTCTGGAAACGGATGCCAATAGCAAGCATCTGAATATATGTCTCGAGGTGAGAGGGAGAACGCGGAAAGTGGCTGACGAGTACCGCGAAACGTGAAATAGCCAAAACCAAGCAGCAGAACTTCTCACGACGGTTCCACGACGACAGGGAGATTTGGTGGATAGAAGAAAAATGAAATGAGATAGAAAGCTGAAGTTCTACGTACCTTGAGGATTGAGTATTGTCTGACTATCAATAGAAGCGTTGACCGGCAAAGACAACAGCAAGTTGTTTCTCAGCACGAGGGCATGAAGAGTTGAAAAGAGTAGAAACAAAGCAGAGCCTTATATCGGAGATAACTCTGAAAGGCAAGCGCAGTGTTCTGTGCCTTCTTGTGCCCGATGAGAGATGTAGGTTGAGGAATGCAAGTGTGGTTGAGGAAGGAGAAGACGAAGAGAAGTGGGAGAAGGAAAGAAAGAGCAGGATCGAATAAGGCAGTGAATCACTGTTGCCTGGGGCAAGAATTTATCAGAAACACACATGCGTTTGTTTATTCTATAATCCGGTGAAATCAAGAGGCACAAAATATAACGGCCACTGACAGCTGCACAGCACTGGCAATCACTTGGCTATAGTAAAAGCATCAAAGCACCGGAATATCGCAGGCCTTGAAATAGAATTTGATATAAGAATAGAAGAGGAGCAGGAGCATAAGGAAGAGCATGCGATGATGATAATATGAAGATTGTTCTCTTGTCAATATAATATTAGCTACATCGTAGATGAGTCCTAACCAGCAACCCATCACTCATATATTGTTTACAGGAACCAAGTGAGATCTAGAGAAATACCCACGACGCACAAATACTAATCAACTGATACTACTAATAGAAAGTCGGGTTGTCTTCTTGCTGCTCCAATATGAAATCAAAAGCTAGAGATCCAGACTTTGTCACACCCAGATTGCGTAACACGAGTTCAGATCAAGTTGTATGTTCAACCAATAAATGGTAACCAGCGACCTAGAAACTATACGGGACTGAAAAACCCAACTCAGAACGCTTCGAGTACAAACGATCAGGTGAGATTTGCGCAGTATCGAAATTGTTGTGTAACACCAGTCAGTCACTTTTAAGCCTCACAATTACGAAGGGGGATAACTTCATAAGCACTCCAACGTTTAACTAATACCCCAGAAAAAGACTCTCCACTATTACACATGAAATGGGAGGCCACGAAAGGCTGCAGGCCACAAGCTGAGGGCCGGGATCGCGGCTCCCATGCCCGTGTCATCCGCTCACGAGATTAAGCCCAAGAGCACAGTGACAGACAACCTATGACAATGGCGCATATCGAAACCAAACAGCAATCGTACTGTTCGGGATTGGTCCGATATCGCCCACCGCCCGTTCCCGACCCGTACTGCAATATCTACGGTAGGTGGTTCCGAGCCGTTGTCTCCCCCACCCTTGGCTCGGATTACCAATGGTCATATCCATGTCAGCAAGAAAACACGGACTTTAGAGGAGGGTGCCAAAATCACTTAGTAAAGAGCCCCTTAGGATGAGGCTAAGTTACCTAAATCTTTTTGTGACCTAGGATCGAAGTCTTGAGTTTTCTTTCTTCGCCTAGCTCGGGTACCTAGAGTTGAAGTGTCAGGAAAGAAAAGAAGAGCTCGGGACCAAACAGGGTTGATGAGAAAGATCAAGTCGTATGGTTTGACAGGTAACTCTTAGGTACCAAGACCACAAATTTCTTGCATCTCCGGGAAATGCAAACGGCAACACCAAACACCAATTCTTAGAGGTTACTTCGTTATCAACTTATCAGCGACAACTGATTGTGACTGCATGATTGTAAAGCCATTCCCAATATGATGGGCTCTCGTAATGACCTTTTTATTCGGCAGAAGTACTCGGCGTCTCCGCAGTCGGAATAAGGGCCCTTTCGAAGAAGCCAAAAAACCCCCGCCGTGGAAAAGCAGAAAAATGACCCCGCAACCCTGATATCAGATGCAGTACCGTTCATCTGATAGTCAGGCCACACGGTACAGTCTCTCGTATACTAGGGCACGTTGCACAGTTCATATTGGCCGTGCACGGTACTGCCGTTCTTTGACTAATCCATGACACCAGCGACCGCCGAGTCAAAAAGTCTGGGTCTAACATCACGTTGGAGATCTTAAAAACGTCCTGGCCCTCATCTTTCCCTACTCTCTTGTTCCCTTCCCCCCCCATTGATTTTGCCTTTCTGCTGTCTATCCACTCGTCATGGCGCCCGCGACCCTCATGATCGATCCCAGTGACGACTTCGTCATGCCTGTCACAAAGTCTGTCCAATCTACCTCGCCACCCAAGCGAACGCTTCTTCTGGCGCCTCCTTCTCTTGCTTCCAATTCCGACGCGCTCACATCTATCCTCGCCGATTATGATCGCTCCGTCACCGATCTCCAGATGCTTGACCGTCTCTCCTTGGGATTGGTCACATTACCTCCTTCCACCTACGACCTTGTCTTGGTCCTGTCCGATGCCTCTTCTATGTTAGGCGAATCCCTCGCTTTGATGAACCGAACTGTCCTTGGATCTCTTGCCGAGTCCCTAAAGTCTAGCGGTCGTCTACAGTCTCAAGATGGCAACAGCCTGGAAGAGTCCACTTTGTCAAAAGAAGCAGTTTTGGCCGGGTTGATATCATCGCGGGGTGGTTTTGAGAAACCCGACTACGGTGAGAATGACGGAGCCATTACTCTGAAGTTTGGCAAGAAGAAATCCCAGCCCGCTCCTCTCGCAGATGGCTCTGTCCCTCTGAACCTGAAGAGGAAGCCCACTGAGGCGAAACCGAAACCAGCAGTCCCTGCCGGCGTCGGCTTCATCGATCTTGAAGACGACCTTGAGGACGACGATCTGATTGACGAGGATACTCTCATGACTGAAGCGGACCTTGCGAGACCCATCAATATCCGTAGGTAACCCCTGCAAGTGCTTCCGTAGTCGAATATGATCCTGACAACATACTAGCTGCCGAATGTCTACCCAAGGCTGGTAAACGTCGTCGGGCCTGCAAGGACTGCACATGTGGTTTGGCCGAACGTCTTGCTGCCGAAGACGCCGATAAGCGCGCAACCGCCGACAAAAAACTTGAGAGCATTAAACTGGCAACAGACGACTTGGCCGAGATCGACTTCACCGTGCAAGGTAAGGTCGGCTCATGCGGCAACTGTTCCCTTGGCGACGCTTTTCGTTGTGACGGATGCCCTTATATTGGGCTTCCTCCCTTCAAGCCAGGCGAAGAAGTTCGCCTGCTCAATAACGATGTGCAACTCTAAAGCTTGACTTATACAATCTTTCTTTCTTAATGGGCGACGATGGCGCAGCACTGCAGGCGTAAATACAAGCTTTACTTGATAGGTGGACTGTTTGCTTTGGAACATGGAACACGATACACAGGCTGCAAGCCACACAAGGATCTCGGGGCAAGGTTTTACGGAGGGCTCAGATCTAGATACGGAGTTTGTCGGCGTAGGATTACCAACTTAGATGATGACAAAATTGATTTGATTCGCGATATGAATAAGGAAAACGCCAGACCTCCCAATTGCGACAGAACCAACCACTTTATGCAAAAGAACCAGGGCGCCAGCTAAATATACAACCAGAGAAATCGTATTCAGGGTGAAAACGAGGCCCGTTCATGACCTCGGCTTGAAATTATTCGGCGTACTTGGTGACAAACTTCTCGCTACTGTCATGATTCGCTGGAAACCTAGCACTGTTGCTGGTTCCCGGTGTTGTTACATGCAAATCGTCCAGTTCGCTTTCATCAAAAGCCGCCGACTCAAGATCACCAGGCTGTGACTTGGCTCGGTGGCCGTTGGGTTGACTGGAAAGATCGTGATCAGCCAAAGCAGAATAGGCAGCGCCCCTGCGACGTTCACGCCAGATCCAGTATCCCCAGACGATGACACCAATGATGACGATGACCAGAACAATTTCGCCAGACTTGTAGTATGCTGCCCACTTGGCCTCGTCCAACTGCTTTTGGTGTTCCTCGTCAGCGGTCTTAGTACTGTTCTTGGCGTCGCCAACGCTGGTCTTTGGCCCCTTCTCGCCATCAATGCGACTGTCAGCAGGGTCGCCACCAACTCTGCTGATATCAACGCCCATGAAGCGGTCCAGCATATCTCTGCTTCTTCGTGGAAGGTCAAAAGGGACCATGTGGGAGGAGTTGTAGACAAGAACATATGTCAAGTTTCGGGCCTCTTGCCAGAAACCAGCTGTCTCGTCCTCAAAAGTCCAGTCACGCCGAGGAGCCCAGTTGCCGGGTGTTACTTCGAAACCCTTCCCACCGTTCCACTCCATCTTGCTAATCATGTTTTCAGTTCCAATATGGTTGCAAATGAGATCCTCAGCTCCAGAGAAGAGCATGATAGGAACCTCCTTAAGGAGAGCGGGCAGGAGATCAACCGAGGGTTTAGACTTCCTTGCGTTGAAGGCACCTCCAACAGCACCGTTACACTCAGTCCAACCGACAGATTTTTTGATGCCATCGACGTGGAGGGCTTTCGTAACCTCGGGCTTTCTCAAGTAAGGAGTTAGGTGCACCAGATCCGGAGGCCAGTTCATGCCGCAGCTAGGGTATGAATCTTTCAGTCGCACATCATACATGTTAACGCATGCATTATCGCCGTCACCGTTCTTGGTTAGTCTGAGCATGTTTGACAAGATAGCTTCGCATTCGCCGTAATCAACATGGCCGACATCCGAGGCCATCATTCTTTGACAATTACGCAGATCGCCTTGCAGTTGCTTGTGCTCGTCGGAATCCTTCTTGATCAGACCCTTCTGAATGGCAAATGTAATGTAAGCGGGATACTGTTCGACTGGGTCGATCCAGCCATTGCCGATCAATAGTCCTTTCAGGTTCCATGCGGTTGCAGGATTCTTCATATTGCGATCGAGAATAGCCCTGGCGATGTATGGGATATGCTGTCCGGCGTAAGACTCGCCTGCGATGTATATCTGCGTTGTTCTTAGCAAATTGAAATGCCCAAAAGGAAGAGGCTGCTCACATCATCGCGATCGTACTGGGGAAACAGAGCGAACCACTTCTCAAGGAATTTGACAAATTGATCCGCCATTTCTTTGAGTTCGTGTATATAGTTATTGGTGTCAACCGAGCTGAAGCCGGTGCCTACAGGGTTATCGACGAACAGCAGGTTGGCGAATTCGTTCCACGAGCCATTGTTGTAGACCAAATGGTCTTGATCCTTGAGCCGATAGGGGCCAATTTCCATCATGGAGCCATCTTCTGAACTGCAGCCTGGTCCACCATTGATCCAAATAACGGTCCGTTGTCTATCAGCGATGTGTTGGTTCTCAAAATGCCAAAAGAACAAGTTCCCATGCGTATCTGGGGTGACTTCGATGTGACTAAAAGGCACGCGGATGCGTCAGTAAGCCTGGAGCAAAGGGAGGAAGCAATTTGTCTAACCCAGCGTGCATCTTGACATCGGGCCCATCGGTGGGCAAACCCGGAAGGTCGCGAACATAATAGTCGGCAGCTGCAGCTTTTGTTGCGGTCGCATCGTTTACAGCGATGGCTAAAGTTGGTGCGAGGCAGAAGGAGACAAGGGCGGCCCATCGTCTCGGGGACGGAATCATGGATTTGAGGACCATGATGAAGTTGCGGACGAAGGACGCCGCGGGTGATGTTGAAGAACACAGAAAGGAAGGGCGAGTACTTATAAGAGGACGGAATGTGAAGATCAAACAGGCAAAGAATTGAAGGTCCTCCTCGTCGTCGACGACATGGGAAGCAATCAGAGTTGCTGTTGGAATGAAGGTGCCTTGGTTGATAAAGGGACAATCCAGCCAGTGCTTGGGACCTAAGTTAGGTACGTTAGTCCAGGAGAGATGAGGTGGCCCCTCGGGACCCCGGGACGGGTTCTAGTGGGGGCGATGCTGTAGCTTCCGTACTGTCGCTGGTCGCAGCTGTGGCTTGGCGCTTTAATTCTGGTTGCAGTGGATGAGGTAGGGAGGTAATTCCTCCGGGCAAGGGGTCTACTGGGCATTTGCCTAGTAGGTCTAATTTGGACTACCGACTCCTTTGATGCCCATAAGTACCACGCATTTTCTTCTTCTTTTTATTTTATTTTACTCCGACGCAGTCAATAATACATAATTTCTAATTTCTTTATGCTGGTTCCTGTTGGCCGGCGTGTTCATGTTTGTTCTTCTAGTATCGTGGCGCTGCTGACTTTGCTCCTACTGGTACTCAATAAGAAATAGCTTCATGAACGTCGGACATAACAACACCAATAGAGCGGCACGGTACTAACGTCAGTATAAACGGTATGCATTATCAATGTATCGACTGCATGGCCTCCAATAATCACTCGTCACTGGCTTACTCTGTTCCCCCCCGACATTCTTCCACACTTACTTATGATCAAGTTCAAAATCAATAAGATGTAGCGATGTTCAACATTGGCGAGGCGAGAGGAAGGGGTGGAAATCTTGGTGCATCTGCTCGATAATCACTATTGCTTCAGCCTACTTAGGTACTAATGTACTAACTTTCAAGCTACGGAGCAGACAGATGGATACTTAAGGTACCTTATTAGGTAGGGAGTCTCAAAACCCTCTCCAACTAAACCAATCAGAGTCTCCACCACATTCACTTTTGTGAAGTCCCATATTCAAGGTGCAACAGAACGTCTATCAATATCAAAAGACATCAATCAATAACGAAAGCCTTCAGTATTTACCACCATTACTTGCCTAGCGTACGCGCCACTAACTTTTACTCAGCATTGCCCCTCGCCAGAGAACAAAGAAGAAATGGCAGCCTCTGGGAAGACTTTTATTGTCGAGCATCTCGACCCAGAGCTAGGCCCTTGGTCCGAACTCGAGTATCTGGCCATTGCACGCGAGACACAAGCGACTCATGGTTCTTTCATCCTCTCCAGTCTGCCTTCTGCGTTCCAGGTTCCAGCAGACCTAGCCAGCAACCCCGCCTTCACTGCTGAGCAGCGTGGTGTCGAGGAGCTCTACGCCGCCAACAAGTCGCGAGTTTGTCTGCTGGATCCATCAGCCACCAAGGATCTCTCTCCTGAGGATGGTGAGAACTTTGATGCCTTCTTATTTGGAGGCATTCTTGGTACGTAAAATGCATGAGGAACGGCAGACGCACTGTCACTAACGTTTCATGTTTGTGTGATAGGCGATGATCCTCCTCGAGGTTTGTGACTCTCAGGAAAATTTTTGTTTGATACATTTTGACCAGAGATCTTAGACCGTACTTCAGAGCTTCGGAAGAAGGGCTTTGAAGGTCGCAGACTCGGCCCCAAGCAGATGACAACAGATACGGCCGTCCGGGTTACTCGTATTGTTGTTCAAGACAAGGGTTCGTTATCCGCCTGTTAGCCCCTGTAGCTCGGAAGCTTATGATAACCACCAGTGCCACTTGATCAGGTGCCCTACCTGGACTTCCCTGAGCTCAAATTCAACGAACACGAGAGCACCGAGATGCCCTTCCGATATGTACAGGGTGAAGACGGCAAGCCTATCATGCCCAAGGTTTGTGGAGCCATTGAACCATACTCGCCAGAATCTAACAGTCTCCTCTAGGGCATGGTCGAGTTGATCCAAAAAGATGCTGATAAGGCCGTGGATGATCTCTTCTAAATAAATCAAAATAAACAACGCTATCCACTGTCTGGACCCAGTTGCTGGGTATAAGACTTGACTATTCTTTGCCATCACCAGGGGCTACCTAAACATCGCCCCAGCAAGCGTGATTCTGCATGACAATGCAGTTGAACTGTCAAACTAGAGACTTGTGTAATGAGCTATTAGCTAGATAACTATGTTTACATGCGGATAAAGATAGCAATAAGCCTCAATATCTAGCCTCTGAACCACGTACATTACTTTTGGACGGTCTTGAGTTTTGGTTCGCAGTTCACAATCACCTAATAATACCAGGTTCTTCCAGCTCCTGCCTGCTACCTACTAACCTAGCTAGTTCTCAAATACATAATAGCCGAGCCCATGAGTTCTTTGCTCGCTTCCAAAACTGCCCGTATACAGAACGCGCCTTTACATGAGTGATGACTTCGCTCCATAGCTGCCTATTCGGCAAATGAATAAACGAAGAACAAACAAAGCACAAAAAGAATTTGATAGAATTACCAGGTTTCATGGCAAGGGTTTTTGTTTAGTGTAAAGTTCCTTCTGAATCCTCCTCAGGCTCTGCTCGGTTCAAGCGAGTGAGATAGGTCTTTCTTCATGCCAAAAAAGCCAATGCAGATAAGCGGAGATGCAACAAACGCGATTGTTTTGTCACTTCATCAGGCTGTTAACCTTATTGATACGCCGACAGATAACGAACAGAACCAAGTGGCACGATACGAACGTGAGAGCATGATTCTATTTACCGTTGCCAAATCTAGATCATTGTTCGATGTGCGAATTCCTCGATGGCGAAGGCTCTTCTCGCAAAATGTGACTCGAAAATCGCCAGACCCGCTGCGCATTCTCTTCTGCGGATCTGATGAGTTCAGTTGCGCATCTCTGGAAGCTCTTCATGAAGAGCATCGCCACAATAAGAACCTTGTAGAGTCGTTGGATGTAATGGTTTTGCCGCCACGACGCATGGGAAGAGGTTTCAAAACACTGAGAGAAGGTACGCCAGATCTATGAGAAAACCACTATATTGTGCTTATTTATATATCGATCCAGTACCTTGTAAGTTGCTGGCAGAAAATCTGAGATTGAATATTCACCAGCGCAAAACCTTCACAGGATGGGATGTAAGTTTGCGTGGTTCCTCGCTGAGCACTTCCCGGGAACTCAGTGGCTAAAAACGGTAGCTCCCGGAAGGAACAAATCTTGTGGTAGCAGTGTCCTTCGGACTATTCGTCCCGCCCAGGATCTTAACTTCGGCCAAATATGGCGGACTCAACGTCCACCCTTCTCTGCTACCCGAGTAAGTCTCATGCCGCATACTTCTACCAGAAACCTAAACAAAAACCAGTCTTCGTGGGCCTGCTCCTATCCACCATGCGATTCTCCAAGGATATGACTACACGGGAATCTCATTACAAACGTTAGACCACAGAACCTTCGATCATGGAACTGTCCTGTCTCAAACCTCTCGTCCCGGAATTCCGATACCTCCAGGCTGCACCGTCCAGGAACTGACAAGTCTCCTGGCACCAATTGGAGCGCAAATGCTAATTCGAGGTCTACGAGATGGAGTCTATGTGCCGCCTCGCCAGAATGCAGGATGGAGGGCAGAAGAGCTGAATGACAAGCATCTCGTACACGCGCCCAAGGTCAGCAAGGCTGATGGACGTATAAAATGGACTCGGTGGACAGGGGACGACATTGTGCGAAGGATACGAGTTCTTGGGTCTGTGTGGACTCATGCTGTCAACAGGAAGGGAGATAAAAAGCGTTTGATTTTCCAAGATGTCGAGACCATATCCTCAAAGGACATCGGGAATCATGGAGCAAAAGTCCGCCTCCTTGAGGACACTGGGGTTGTCTTGGAGACTCCAATTTGGGATCAAGGCGATGGCAGCTGTGCCATACGTGCTCTGGACGGCAGCGTAATTCGTGTGAAGAATATTAAGGAGGAAGGGAAGTCGCAGCGTGACGCAATGGTGGGACTGAGGGGCTATATCGCTGATGACTAGATCTAGGCCTAGGCTTTGAGATCTATTATGTTCATGTTGTAACATTGAAGTCAGGTTTTCTGTCGTGTCATGAGGAAAAGTATGGTCCATACCATGGTAGCATAAGTCGTTCAATTTTCTCCGCCTACCTATCCATTTTGTGTGACACTTAGAGGGTATCGTTCAACTCCTAGTTCCTGTTCAACCACCATATCAAGTCTCAGCGACTCATGCAAGTCTTGTCCGAATCCATTCTGCCCATTTGCAAAGATCCTCCATATATTCTAGCAGCTTTCCCAAATCTGCCCGCGTAAGTTCTTTGCCCTTCATTCTACTATCATCGCCACGAGGAATGACATTCTCTTCGACAACTTCCACGATTCCGTCCTCGAGTACCTTTAGGGTAATATTGGCAGTGGAATCTCGGAATGGGAAGACAACTTGAAGGTGTGGAATCGGGTGAACCCACAGCGTAACGTCAAGCTTAACCTCCGGCGCAGCCGCGGGATGCTCGTCAGTCACAGAAGCTGAGCTCATAAACTCCGCCAACTCATCTCTGGTAGTTACATTGGATTTCGGCACCGGCGATGCGGTGTGTCCTTGTTTGGGTAATTTCTCAAGTTGGTTCGTCTGTGATCCAAAGCTGTTCTCTAGCAAAGTTGCGACAAACGCGTACTGTCGAAGCAAGGGGAGCATTTCGATGAGCTGCTGAGGATGAGAGAATGGGATTTCAGTCACCACTTGTGAATATATTTGCTTATAGATATACAATGTGTTCTGATGAGGCTTGATGATAGGTTTCTGATCTTTGTTGTAGATGCGGACATCACGGCTGCGAGAGATTGCACGGAGCTCGCTAGGATCCTGAACACTTCCGGGGGGGATAGGGAAGAAGAGACTGTCAAAAGTTGGTGAGTACCCAAACAATGGGTTTGCGTTAACATTGGCGTATGAGTGCAACCGGAGCCAGTCGTTCTGGGGCAGGATGACAGGAGGGTCAAAGGTGGCGACGAACATAACCTGTGGCACCCTGGCTGTTGAGAGATCTGGCTGGAGCATCTCCATGCTAGCATCCTTGTTTTCTTCTGAGTGCGGAAGCACGACGTTATCGGGTTCCTGCCAGTCCAGATTGGGACGCTTAGGGTCCATCGAGGGCTCTGCCTTCACAACATCCTTGGAGATCCAGTCCTCAG
This sequence comes from Fusarium pseudoanthophilum, assembly GCA_013395995.1. Taxonomy (NCBI): domain Eukaryota; kingdom Fungi; phylum Ascomycota; class Sordariomycetes; order Hypocreales; family Nectriaceae; genus Fusarium; species Fusarium pseudoanthophilum. The sequence continues at coordinate 6,125 of JAAOAR010000059.1, read as the reverse complement.
AGACGCGAACAGGCATGTGGCCCATGCCTCCTGTTGAAGCACACCCGATGAGAAGAGACCAGACCGGTTCATGAGAAGAAGCGAATGAAGCCAGCTTGGTGTTGGTTGGCTGTACAAGGCGAAGGGCCTTCCAGTACTGGAGTGCAAGGCCCACTCGGTCTTTCGAATGCATAACGGGGTAGCCATGTCGCGTGCACATCGCCATGGTCGACAGCTCACTGTCCGGCTTGCCACCCATTCCGGATTCATCACGAAGTCGAGCAACATCCCATTGGTGAAGCCTTTCTAAACTCACATAAATACCAGCCAATGCCTCATGACAGTCGAGACCAGGAATGATGCTAAGCTTATCAAGGACGGCTAGTCGCTCGAGATTGGCCGCAAACTTGTCAAGGGTTTTTGTCAGTGGGCTCTGGTTGGGAAGAAGTTGCAAGTCCCTCAAGAGAATCTCGCTTGCTCGGGTAACATGGTCGGTAACGGAGCGAGCAGATTCTGGGAAGGCCAGTGATATATTCTCGACAATATTATTGTGCAGGGTGATTTCCAGCTGAATGGCTGAGCCCGCTATCACCAGAGTTCTTTGCTTTCGGCCGTCGGGTGCTGTATGATCCTCCGAAAGACAGTCCAGTCCTATTCGCTGCGCCAAGCGCTCGAGCCCTGCCTCGCTCACAAGTCCCTTCTTCTGCTACACTGAATTAGTAACACGTCCGATCGCATAGGGGGCGATGTGATTACATCCAAGGTGGCTATGATCGTTTCCAGGCGCTTCAACTTGTCGTCCTCACTCGCCAGGGCACCCAAAGAGCCCAGGCCACCAACGCCGACATTATCGAGACCCATATCGAGCCCACTGGGTATTCCAAGGGCGCCCATTGCGGCGGCTGTCGAAGGGCTATCGAAATTAAGAGGAGCATTAGATGCGTGCGCCATCAAGGTTGATGCTGCAGGCGACTTCTTGAATTGTTGAGGGGATGATCGTGGCCCTCTGGGCGAAAAGACAACATGGGCAGGATTTGAGAAGGGAGTTGACACAGGAGGAGTCGCGGCGGCGAGTTGCGAGGGGGTACGGCCCTGCTGCGAAGCATGCTTTGCGGTTGTTGGTGTCGCCATCGCGAAAGTGATGATGCCCTCTTGTGAGGGCGCGAATAGAGTTGTATCTCTTATATAAGGAGGATGTAAAATGCGCCGTGTCGACAGGTAAGTTGCACTTTCAGAAATGGCTTCAAGACGCGGCAAGGTATCTGGGGATTAACGACAGGTCGCCCTGGTTCGGTTCGAAATGTTTGGAGCTCCAGGTTGAAAGCAAACAAAGATGGATCTAATAGGTGAAGAGCTCTGGCCGTACCTGAGTTGGAGTCCGGCCCCACCGAAGCCGAGCCGATAGGTAGTGGAGGAATAGTCGAGCTACAAATTGAATATGAAATGTAGCCCAGTGGATCGTTTCCTTAACATTGAATTCTTCACATCAACATGTCTGCTTCGAAAGCCTACCGAGCAGCCCAATCGGCCGTGAAAACTGAGCTTATGGCTACGACTCACCTCAAGAATATAGAAATCGGGAAGCGCTCTATACGTCTCTTTGTCTCGCCCGCGCCAGTCAATTTTGCTGAGAGACGCTCTGTTCTGAGAGCGCTTGAACAATATGGCCCAGTAGAGTTCTTCAAACTCATGCCGGTATGGCTGATTTCGAACTGTGTGAACACTAGCTGTTTTCGCTGACTATTTTAACTGTAGGGTCAAGGTTCTGCCTTCATATCACTGATGAAAGAAAGCGAAGCTGCCACCAAAGCCGTCTCTTCAAGCCCAGTCAACATTACCGTTCCTTCATCCTGCAAGGTGCCAAGGTCTGTTGTGAAAGTTGACGGGCTAAAACCGCGTTTTGAAAAGCAGCCTTCGCAGTCTTTTAGGTCAGAAGATAACAAATTTGTCATCGAAATAACGGAGTCTCCTGCATATAATCATAAGGGCAGCTCCAGCTCGTTTCTCGCGAGCGTCTGGCCAGACTTTGTCACAAAAAATAAGACTCTTGCTTCAGAAACTCTGCAACAGTCGCTCCCTAATAGTATCGCAGCTAAGGGTTTGAGCCATTGGGCCGTTGATTTCGGACACGAACCAGCAACGGATTCCAGAAAGATTGACAGATTAGAAACCCGCAATTGGATTCCAACGAAGATAAAAACACCGCCTAGAAACACAATACCGCAGGCAGTGGGGGAATGGGTGCGTCGAGAACATATACTGCCCCGCCAGCAATTAAGGATGGATGAGCAAGCGACGCGTACCACTTCCGAAGACCAAGACATCTGATTCAATCTCAGCTTCCTTGCCCAAGGCTTAGGCGGCACTTGCGCAACACACTTCTACAATTCTCCACCTTGTTAACTCAGCCATGTTGACGATTCGCTTCATTCTCTGCATAGCGCAGATCTTGACTAGTTATCGCAATATGCAGCGCAGGACTGGGACAAAAGATTACACATGCGCCCAGGCACAGATATAAGGACACAGTCAAATGCATGCAAGACAGCTAGACAAAGAATGGAGTTCACCGAGCAGTCTGACAAGCGATTTCTCCATGTCGTATTGATGTCTGGTATTCACCCAACCTGCTTTTCTGAACCACATTACAGTTCACGCTAAGATAAGTGTGACGCCGATTGGGAAAAGAAGCAAGCAGAACTTCCAAGCAAGGATCTTGGTATGATCTGACCTAGTTGGGTTAGTCTTGTCTGAAATGCAGGGTCAAAGGGCCAAGATTGATCTAAATCATCTAATTGACACAAAAGAGACACCCGAATCAAGAAATTCGGGGCGGCCCACACCCCGGTAGATGAGCCACGATTCGGCCAAAGCCACCAACTCTACGTCACTACGTAGCAGAGACGGCTTCTTGCGACGAGGATGCTATACCACGATATAGCCTGTCTTGGCTTTGATCATGACGGATTTCGGCACACACGAGACCTGGAACAGGGCTTAGTGATGACGTCTCACGTAGCGACTCTGCACAATGTTGGTTCCTAGCATTGGCTCCATGAATCCATGACACGGGAACCCTCATACGACCGAGTGACTATATATCTTGGCCTGCTTCTCTCGGTTTCCTGCCATTTGTTTTCGTATTGTCCTACTCCGTACATCACTTCCAAACGGCAAGCGGATTCGTTTCCTCTTGATAACTGCATAATTTCCTGCAATCTTTGAGTAGCAGACGCTCAACACTACCACTACTTCCATCCCGCACCATACCATAACCATCAAAATGGGTCTGGGACGATTCATTCACCATATTGGTGCCTTTTTTCTCTTGGCAGCAACAGTCATGCTCATTGTCGTGAGCATTACAGCCCCTGTTGTCAATGACATTGCCCTCCTCAAGGTCAACTTGAACGGCAACTCTGGAGGAGGAAATGGCGTGAATTTTGGAACTTTTGGGTATTGTGTCACAAGAAGCAGCGGGAGGTAAGTTTATACCACCACCGTGTCTGATTTCGTCGTCTAATAACCCGTTAGCGATAGTTGTACAAGCGCTCGCATTGGCTACGACCCTTCCAATGCTGTCGCCGGCACCGACTTCTCCAAGGCTGGCTCGGACACTGCAAAGGCCCTAACATATGTCATGGTCCTGCATCCCATTGGTGCTGGACTTTGCTTCATTGCCTTCCTTCTGGCTCTTGGTGCCGGCATCTTTGGCTCCCTCATGTCCACGCTTGTTTCACTCCTGGCCTTCTTTGTTACTATCATTGCCCTGGCTTGTGACTTCGCTGGATTTTCCATTGTCAGACGACGTATCAACCGAGACACCTCTGCCAGTGCTCGCTGGTCTGTTGGTATCTGGCTCGTCCTCGCCGCAGCTATTCTCTGTCTTATTGGCACTATCGCCGTCTTCGTTACCTGCTGTTCTGGCCGCCGTCGCCGCAGCCGCGAGAACAAGAAGATGGCGGCCTACAACTCTTCTCCCACCCGCTACTAATTAATTAATTCATGTTTCGGTAGTGTTTGTCATAATCAAATACTTGCCGTTAGCCAGCAGAGCGGGGTGTAATAGCAACATTTGGAATATAACGATGGCCAGACATGGTTTTCCAAATACGAGATCATGAAGTGTGAATATCAAGGGAGACGATACCAGCCTAGGATGTGTCACGGCGGCTTTTTTCTTGTCTTTGTATTTATTTAGACCTAATATATATAACCATATACCATTCTGATCCTCCTCCAGTTGAGACAGTGCTACCACTAATCCAGAAGACGGGAAACATTGACACCATCCCACAACGGCAGGAGAAATGTCTCAAGTCGTGGGCTCTTCAGTGCTAAATCATTGAACTGTCTCACAGCTAAAACATTTTTCAAGTGATCACCTTTGAGCTCGTCATCACCGAGCGCTTTGTCGTCCGCAACCAATCCTCGACGCAGCACATTATCTGAGACGATGAGAGCGCCTGGCCGAAGGACTCTGTTCGAGTTACCAGGCTCCGACAATTCGAGCAGTTGCTTCAGGTATCCCGGATAACCAGTCTTGTCTGCATCGATGAAAACAAGATCATAGGGCTCGGTGGGGTTGAGTTTGGGTAGACTATTCGAGTATCAGTAATCTAGGGTGTAAAATGATACATATCTGGATAACTTACGACTTAGAAGCAGGGCCAACGATGATCTCAGCATTATCGACTCCGTTGGCTGCGAAAGCCTTCTTGGATAATTCAGCGTACTCAGGCTCGAACTCCAGACCAGTCACAAGTCCACTCGGTCCCACGGCGTCAGCCCATACGAGGGCAGAGAAGCCGACGTAGACCCCGATTTCTAGAACTATTGGCTGGAGATCAGTATTGCTCTCCTGGCTGATGAGAAAAGCCTCAGGGAATCTAGTTCCATGTCAAGGTATCTTGACCTACCCCTTGTAGCACGAATAGATTTTGCAAGAAAGGTATTATATTGAGACTGGAAAACAGAGCTCATATAATAGGAATCCTCTCTGTTGGCAGAGATATCCGCATGGTAATCACTGATGTGCTTGGGTAACGGGGTCGAGTGTTGCTCTGCGTAGTCAGTGACTTTTTGGCCCAGCTGCGGCGAGGTATAAAGAGGAATGCTGTTGTCTTTCATCTTGGCTTGATTGCGAGAAGAATGTTTTCTGAAGGCTTTGGATGTGGGAAAATAAATGAAGCCTGAAGGCGTTGTTTTATACCTTTGTCTTCGGTACTGTAGCTCGGAGATAAAACTGACCACGAAGGAGGGGGTTCTGCCAGATGGACAGAGTGCAGCAAGACCTCAGACTACAGCCAACCATGGAAATGAAGGCCAATGTAACGGGAGCATCACTTGACGGTTCAGCAGATTCTATTGAAATCTAGGTAGTTTATGGTATTTGGATGCCTTGCCTCCAATAGAGATTCTATGTCAGATCATATAAATCCTACCATCGATGAGATGGTCGAAATCGTGCTTTTCCTTAAGGGGAACATGCCACAACTAACTTCGTAGTATACCTACCTAGGTATGGAGTCCCCATCTCCAGCTTCCAGGAGATCCCATCCTGCCCCGCATTGTTAGGTAAGGACATTGACGTCAGCTTGCAATGACAAAGCATCAGGTCGGCGGTATGCCTCTCGATCCGATCCTTACTCCGACTAAATTCCCGCTGGTAAACGGGCATTCAATGGGTGCGGTTCACTTCATTATGTGAGAGAAGTAAACAAAAGGAGGGGACGATCAATTGAAAGCTACTAGTCATCTATGAAATCAAAGATAATCTCAAAGGCTCTATTCCAAAGATCTTGCAGACATGACACCAATTTTTTCTAAACACCATCTTGCCGCTTCCAACGTATCCCTTTCGGTGGTGCTTCGTTCAGCGCACTTTCAATACAAGACTAAACTCGAAGCTCACAGGAGCATCATGCTGGCAACACCTGCAAAGACGGCGATGCCAACAGAGACGCGGTTGTAGGTGGCTCCGGACTTGGGCACTGTTACAGGAACTGAGGGAGCATTGCCGTGTTTGCCTTCTTCAGGCTTCTGCTCAGGCTTCTGCTCAGGCTGTTGGGGAGCAGGAGCAGGGATGGGGACAGGCTGAACCTCAGGCTTCTGCTCGGGGTAATGAGGAGCCGGAGCAGGAGCTG